>CM045456.1:32587132-32786878 GCA_024666655.1 Dascyllus trimaculatus
GTATTACATGTTAACCAAAGTTTGAAATATCTCATTCCTCTGTGCCACAGAGCTCCATTGTTGTCCAAAACCTATTAATGACACATCCTGAGCCACAGTGTCTCTCTGGCTGACACATTTCCTCATTATCATAAATACACACTGCAGTTTATTTTGACTCACACCCACATACACAACCCTGCTGTCATAAGTTCTCACTAAATGAGCAAAGTGAGCATCATATATATATATAGTTCAACATTCAACCCTTCTGTAGATGATGCAGATGATGGTGGATTCATACCTGAATCATGAGTTACTACACTGACAGACCACAGTAGTCGGGCTGAGGGACTGCCACATGCAGAAGATCCCTGATGGCGCTGAGATTGCTGGGTGAATTAGAGATGGACAGGAGGGTGAGTGCAGAAGCCTTGTGGACAGGATGCAGGTTGGACCATCTGTAGCTGAACCTATCCAAGACCAAAGAGATGGTGATGGACTTCTGGAGGACCAGGTCCCATCTCCAACCGGTTTCCACTGAGGAGGTTCATGTGGAGGTTGGGGTACTCTGTACAAAGCTACTACTGGTGTTTTACCAGTCAGTTGTCTGGAACTCTCACCCGCATTCTTCTCATTATTACCCATGCCGATGGAGTCAGCCGTGGGTAAGGTGGTCACGGTTGTCTGTGTGTCTGTCTGTCTGTGTGTCTGTGTGTCTGTATGTATGTGTGTATGTATGTATGGATGTGGGTGTGTATGTCCGCACCATAACTCAAAAACAAATACAGATAGGATAATCAAACTCAGCAAAGATGTTGATCTTGACCTACTCTGGTCACCCATTAAATTTTGGGGTGAAAAGGTCAAAGGTCAAGGTCACAGGGCTACTTGGTGCAAAATGCCCTTATAATCTACTATATGAGCTTGAAATGATGGACTTTGGTATATATAAGGGTAGGACTACCACATTGCACCTCTTGGCCTTGAACTTGACCTTTGACCTTGAACTTACTGCCATCTGTCTGTCTGTCTGTCTGTCTGTCTGTCTGTATGTATGTATGTATATCTGTCTGTCTGTCTGTCTGTATGTATGTATATGGGTGTGTGGGTGTGTATATTCGTACCATAACTCGATAACAAAGATAGATAGTACAATCAAACTAAGCACAGATGTTGATCTTGACCTACCCTGGTCACCCATTAATTTTGGGGTTAAAAGGTCAAAGGTCAAGGTCACATAGCTACCTGCCATGTTTAGGCAGGCATCTGGCATGGGTCTGCATCTCGCTTGAATGCATTCTAGTTTTGTCAAGTAATACTGTACAAAAACTACAGTGCACTGCTGTTTAAAAAATGATTGCACCTTTTTTTTTAAATAAACAAAACAATATATTCTGACTTATTTTTTAGGAACACTTTAAAAGTATTGCTGTGTCTGGTTGGTGTGGTTCTTTTCAGAGGTTTTGAAAGATTCAACAGTGGGGAATCATACAAGCCTCATCGTATAAGCTCAGTTTAGGGGTCTACTGAATGCCTACATGCACAGTGCCTTGTAGAGAGTAATCAGGGCACAACAAACCAGATGTGATTAAATGGACAGTGTTTGACGAATGAAATAACAGCAGTAAATATACATTATTACAAGGAATAGGAAAACAGGTCGATATTGCAAACTTTAGAAACAGAAGGCTCATTAAGGATAATACAAAATACACAAATAAGAAGATATGTGCCAAGATTTCTTTTTTATGTTGACTGACTGCGTATCGAACAGTGAGTCTAAGTATAGCTAGTAAGAGCCAGCCAACTCCATCATACTGAACACTGATGATGGGAACTGGCAGTGATTTTAATTATAAACCGAAGAACATCATGCTAAACAGGCACTAAAGGGGGCGGGTAGTTGTGAAAAGCATCTCAGTTCTCATAAATCAATACACATGTAGCAGAGACTTTCTTTGCTTCAACATAAAAACAAGACTTTCTTTGTGAAATAAAAGCCAAGCTTTACCTGCAGTTCTTCATCCACTGTATAATATGACATGTGTTGAAAGGAAGGTATTGATTTTAAACTGAAAGCAGGGCTCTGAAGGTTGGTGGAAGGTTATTATTGTTTTTTAAAGACAGTTTTCAGGTTTGTAAGATGTTCTTTGGACTCCAAAGATGCATTCCTGTTGTTGAATGACAAGTTTCCCTTGCTACTGATGCTGTAAGCTTGTAAGGCTGTGCATAAATCTTGTAGGGGCAAGGTCAATGAGGTTAAATGACTGCGTATTTTTCTGCCCTATATAAACCAAACTAAATCTGAATCCTTTTAAACTGGCAGTATTTACAAACTTGCCACTGAGCCTATTTTTTATTGACTCCACTGCTGTATATTGCTGCAAATCCAGGTCTGTTTAATTCCATTAATTAAAGTCAGATTAAGGTGCTTCATAAGTCACTTATGAACGCCTAAACTGCTTTGTAACAGATTATGTTCCAGATAATAGATCAACACGTACTGAAGCACTGCCTACTGACCAATCAGTGTTCTTGGACACTGACATCTTCATTCCTGAAAGATCAGAACTTTGGGGAGATCAGTTTAAAACCTTAATTCTAGCCTGATTTAGCCACCTCATAGACAGTTTTGATTTATGGTTGGGGTCATTGTCTTGTTAAAACACCCAACTGCATCCAAGACCCAACTTTCTGGCAAATGATTTTATGTTTCCCTGAAGAACGTTGAGATATTCCTCCTTCTTTATTATTTATTTACTTTGTAAAGAAACAGTTCCACAGACAGCAAAACAACCCTAGAACATAATACTACCACCACCATGCTTGATGCTAAGTTTGGTGTTCTTGAGGTTAAAGGCTTCACCTTAAACATACTGCTGGTCATTTTGGCCAAATAGCATAATTTTTGTTTCATCAGACCACAGAATTTTTCTCCAGAAGGCCTTCTCTTTATTCATGTGATCACCAGCAAACTTCAAAACTTAAGGTGTTGCTTCTAGAGAAAAGGCTTCCTTTTTGCATGGCAGCCTCTCATGTCATGGTGATTTAAAACATGCTTGACTGTGGACACTGACAGTTCCAACAACTTCTACTTCATTGCAGACCTGATTTTTGGTGATTCTTGGTTCGCGCTAGACCATCCTGACCAGTTATCTCTCAGCAGCAGGTGACAGTTTGTGTTTTCCTCCTGTGTCCTGGCAGTGTCTAAACAGCACCATGCACTTCATACTTGCAAACAGTTGTTTGCACAGATGTTTTTGGTATCTGTAGCTGCTCTGAAATGGCCCCAAGTGTCTTTCCTGACATGTTAAAGTCAGTGATTTGCTTTTTCAGATCTTTGCTAAACAACATAGACTTTCCATTGTAATGTTTGTGGCTGAGTCTAATGAATGTATCCAACGGGCCCTGTTTATATTGGCTTAGAAGAGTCAGCAGCTGTAGTCAATTGTAATCATTCACAAGAAGTTAAACAGTCACACCACTAAGAATATTTGATTAACACAGTGTTCTACGTCATCAAAATTGATGATTTTAGTTGCTGTATGCATATTTTTAAACCATTTGATATTTCCAGAAGACCTATAACAAATCTATGAAGAACCAAATCTCCATGACTGTACATCCAGGTAACCAGCAAGGCTTTTTAACTTACATATTCACAGTCTGCACTTTTTTTTTGGTCAGCTTTCCCTCCTGAGTACAACAGCTGTGTTGCTTTTAGCTTTGTATTATGTTGTGAAATTCCTTGTATTGCCTATATTTTTTTTCCTTCTTGGGAGAAATATGCAGCTCAAAACTTGTCCATGTTTACAGATGTTCATCTGTTGACAGCACTCATTCAGAAACACTACATTCAGTTACACTATATTACCAAAAGTATTTGCTCACCTGCCTTAACTCACATATGAACTTAAGTGCCATCCCATTCCTAACCCATAGGGTTCAATATGATGTCGGTCCACCTTTTGCAGCTATTACAGCTTCAACTCTTCTGGGAAGGCTGTCCACAAGGTTGAGGAGTGTGTTCATGGGAATATTTGACCATTCTTCCAGAAGCCCATTGGTGAGGTCACACACTGATGTTGGTCAAGAAGGCCTGGATCTCAGTCTCCGCTCTAATTCATCCCAAAGGTGTTCTATTGGGTTCAGGTCAGGACTCTGTGCAGGCCAGTCAAGTTCATCCACACCAGACTCTGTCATCCATGTCTGTATGGACCTTGCTTTGTGCACTGGTGCACAGTCATGTTGGAAGAGGAAGGGGCCCGCTCCAAACTGTTCCCACAAGGTCGGGAGCATAGAATTGTCCAAAATGTTTTGGTATCCTGAAGCATTCAAAGTTCCTTTCACTGGAACTAAGGGGCCAAGCCCAACTCCTGAAAAACAACCCAACACCATAATTCCTCCTCCACCAAATTTCACACTTGGCACAATGCAGTCCGAAATGTACCGTTCTCCTGGCAACCTCCAAACCCAGACTGGTCCATCAGATTGCCAGATGGAAAAGCGTCATTCATCACTCCAGAGAACACGTCTCTACTGCTCCATAGTCCAGTGGTGGCGTGCTTTACACCACTGCATCCGGCGCTTCGCATTGCACTTGGTGATGTACGGCTTGGATGCAGCTGCTCTGCCATGGAAACCCATTCCATGAAGCTCTCTGCGTACTGTACTTGGGCTAATCTGAAGGCCACATGAAGTTTGGAGCTCTGCAGCAATTGACTGTGCAGGAAGTCGGCCACCTCTTTGCACTATGCGCCTCAGCATCCGCTGACCCCTCTCCATCAGTTTACATGGCCTACCACTTGGTGGCCGGGTTGCTGTTGTTCCCAAACTCTTCCATTTTCTTATAATAAAGCTGACAGTTGACTGTGGAATATTTAGGAGCGAGGAAATTTCATGACTGGATTTGTTGCACAGGTTGCATCCTATGACAGTTCCACGCTGGAATTCACTGAGATCCTGAGAGCGACCCCCATTCTTTTACAAATGTTTGTCAAAACAGTCTGCATGCCTAGGTGCTTGATTTTATACACCTGTGGCCAGGCCAAGTGATTAGGACACCTGATTCTGATCATTTGGATGGGCGAGCAAATACTTTTGGTAATATAGTGTCTGTCATCTGAGATATTCCATTGTTATACATCCTTTCCTTTACATCTTTTCAACAGCAGTGAACCTTTAACCACAGCCCCAATCAAGACTGCTCAGCAACCAATCATATGCATTTAATAAGGCCATCTCTTGAATAGGGTGAGGATACTTATGCCAATCTGAGCAGCCATCATTTAAATGACTGGGACAATACAGACGGTATTCTACTGGACAGTACAGGATAGTAAAAGGCACTGAGTGCATCCCAACACCAACACTTTGTTTTGGTGCTCTTCTTCATAAAATACTCTCAGAATTGTCCACATTACAGTTTATCAAAGCTCAATGAGGCACACTTGATTAACAAGCTGGGCCTCACTCAAGCATACATAAGTCAGGAAAACTCACAAACTGTCTGCTTCCTGTGTATCCCCAGAACAAACACTCCCTCACTCCTCCCACTAGGCATGCTCCAAGGCACATGTGTCTGACACATAAGCACACTGGTGCACTGAGCATGAAAGGTAGTTATGATTTTTTTTAAAAAACTGATCCATTGTTTAAAACCAAATCACAGCTAAAGCCACCATCTGGGATGTGGAAGGCTTTGATTGTGAAGCAGCAGCATCAGGGCATTCTCTGTTTGCTTTAGGAACAGACAAAAGACTAACATTTTGACTTAGTTCAATCCAAGAGAGACTGAGATGGGACTAAGTCAAAATGGACAGGAGACTCCTTGAGAAATGCAGTGTGCAAGATTTTTAACATAAATATAGCACTAACAGATCAGCAAACAACCATCTTCTATGTAAAGATATAGTGGAGTAATAGTGTCCTTAGCAGAAAATGAAGCCACTCCCTATCTATCTATCTATCTATCTATCTATCTATCTATCTATCTATCTATCTATCTATCTATCTATCTATCTATCTATCTATCTATCTATCTATCTATCTATCTATCTATCTATCTATCTATCTATCTATCTATCTATCTATCTATCTATCTATCTATCTATCTATCTGTCTATCTATCTATCTATCTATCTATCTATCTATCTATCTATCTATCTATCTATCTATCTATCTATCTATCTATCTATCTATCTATCTATCTATCTATCTATCTATCTATCTATCTATCTATCTATCTATCTATCTATCTATCTAGCAGGGACATTGCACAACAAATGTGTTGCACAGACCAGAGATAGCTACAAGCTGATTTTCATCTGTAGTCCCTGGGCAGAGGCAGTGACAACAGGTTTACACAGTGAGCTGATCATTCTTACTGAAGTCCATATACAAAAATACAAATAAAACTTCCCAGAAGCAACAACAAGAAGCACCAGTGGAAAGATCAGTCCAAATCCATTACAGTAATGCATTTAATTACTTACATATATTTACACATTTTGTGGAGGATCTAAAGTTCACATAACAGTCTCCTTTGGAGGAGGCTCGAGTTGTTCTGACTCCTGCTTCATCACAATTTCACAAACACTTTCAGGGGCTGTGGTGCCAGATTATGTAGAGTTTTATACACTAAACTGAGATGAGAGAAGAGAATAAAATTTTCAAATGTTAACAATTTGGACGTCTTAACTATATGACAATAGTGATGTGAGAGAGGTTTTTTTTTTTTAATCTAATACTCTGAGTGCCTGTTTGTACAGGCTTTGGAGCGGCTGTGATGCAGTATTAGTTGAAAGAGACCAAGTTGTGATGCAATATGTAAAATGTGAAAAAATCATTGCATGCATGTACAAATAAAGCCTCTCGGTGTTCTGTTCTCTGACAACCTGTCCGGCTGTTGAGTGCAAGTAAGTGCACAGCTATAAACAGACCAAGAGCACATTAGAAAAGTAAAGCTATGTAGCCAGTGCTCCAAAAAAGGAAGAATTTAAACGATGTGTGTGATTTTGTTTCGTTCTCTGTGTAGGGCTCCACCTTTGGTATCTCTGTTCTTGCACATCGGTCCACTCCCCAACAGTGGAAAGAGACATACAAAGAGCAGAAAAGATGCGAGTGGGGCTCTCATGTAGACAACCTCCCTGGTTGTAAATGAAACTGAAGTAGGGAGGAGATGAGATCATTGTATCTGTTTACTGTGGTCTGAGATGCTGGTCAACTAACAATATCTAGTAGCCCTGAATGTTGCACAGAGAACCTTTAATGTCAATAAACCCAGCAGTGTGTGGTTGTATGGGCCTGCCTCCCTCTCTCTCAGCCTTTTCTGACTGTGGTTCTGGGGCAAAAAGGTGTAACAACAGCATGTCTGCATTGTTTTGAGGAATGAAACACAGCATCACTCCATGCAGCAGCACGCAGCCATTCCCAGACTCTCGGGTTAGACATGTCTACTTGCTGCCTGGTCACCCTGACAGCACTGCCCCAGCGGGAGTGATGCTTCCTATAATGGGAAATCAATTCTATTTTTGTTGCCTGGGTAGGTGGGCTTAAGGAATAATTACTCAGTCAAGCACCGGGAGACAGGGGAGAGAGAGAGAGAGAGGCTGTCCTCAGAGCTTATCCACTGTGGTCTTCCTGCTCCTGTGCTGATGTGAAACCAATACCATTATCCAGTTAAATCCGCCATGGACTGCTCCTGCTTAGTAAGAAAAACAGCAGTGTGAGGCTGCACCATCGACGTGTGGAGCTCCTTTAATGAGATTCCTTGGGGTGCATTTTCAAATTACTGAGATTTCATGATTCTTCCAGCGCTGACTTCTTTCTGTCTGGCTAGTGGGTCTACAGGGAAGGGAGGCAACAAATGATTACACACTTAAACACCCCAGTGCTCTAACCAGGACACTTCATTTGTTACAGTCATCCCTACAAACCCTATCTGTGCCTCCTCCATTGCAGAGACAGAGGCAGCAATAGGCAGGCTTTACTCCTGACGATAGAGAGATAGATATAGATGCATAGAAATACAGATATGCAAAATAGGTAGGTGAGGATGGTGGACTTGCTAACAAACATGTGAAGGGATGCGAGACTGTTACTGCATGGAAACTCAGGGTCATATCACTGAAAACAGCTGAAAAATCTATAGGACACTTTTTGGCAGCCTACCTGCTAATTTATATAACTTGCTCAGTGTCTTTAAAATCTAATCAGCCCTAAAGTGCTGAGGAGTCCAGGTGTTTTTCATGCAGTGTGCTTCCATATGTTTCACATGTTGTCATATAGGAAAGAAATTACTGGCAAATGAAAAGTGGAACAAGACTAGAAATAGCAGGGACAAGTCACCAATATCTGGGGCCACAGACAGATTGTGATGATAAAAGCATTCTGTGTTTCACTTTTACAAGATAAACCCCTGCATAATATAAATATAAATACCAACACACGACTTGTTGGGATGCGTGGTTAGCTGAATATTGAAGGCAGACAGCAAAATAAGCACTGGATGTAAATGGCATCAAAGTAATGCCAATTACAAAGTAGTATGCCATTGGTGTTGAGCCGCCCAAGATGGTGTGTTTGTATGAGGTTGAATCAGTGGTGTTTGACAAGTCCAGAATGGCCCATACTGAAGATAAACAGAACTAAAACACATGGACCACTTGGCACTGATATAGAAATAGGTAGGGCGGTGCTTTTATCATGATCATCTAATATTTGGCCCGGCAGTGTAATTTTTAAGAAACTTCATGCCAGAGCCCATAGAGAAACTTGCTAGCATTCATCTTAGGTACCCACATCCAGCTGCATGACACTTACAGTGCTGAGAACAATTTGCTATTGTCTTCTATTTTTGCATATTCCTCACATTCAAATGTTCCACATCATCAAACGGATTTATATTTATTGAATATTAGACAGAGATAACCCACAAAACACGAAAAACTTTTTAAATGATGATTTATTAAAAATTTATTGAAAACTGATAGCACCCCTGTGAAAAAGTAATTTCTGTCTTCCTGTCATTGTCATGCTGCATAATCCATTTGTGCTTGAGCTTTAGGTTTTCATGAACTGATGGTGGATATTCTCCAGGAGGCTTTTCTGATAGGGAGCAGAATTCATGGCTCCATCAATGATGACAAGTCATTCAGGTCCTGTGGAAGCAAAGCAGCCCCAAACCATCACACTACCACCACCATGTTTCACTGTTGGTATCATGTTCTTCTTATGGAATGTGGTATTAGCTTTACACCAGATGTAACGGACCTATGTCTTCCAAAAAGTTCCACCTTTGACTCGTCAGTCCACAGCATGTTATCTCATGCAGATATTTATTTTTTGCAAATGTCAGACATAGCTTTGTGTTCTTTTTGGGTTAATGGTGGTTTGTGCCCTTTCAACTCTCCCATGATGCCATTTGCTTCACATCTGTTCTTGAATCTCTTTAGAACGTGGCATCATGTGCTGCTTTTTGAGACCCTTTAGCTACTTCACAATACCAGACAGGTTCTATTTAGTGATGTTTAGATTCAACAAGCCTGGCAGTGATCATATGAGAGTGTGGCTGGTGAGACTGAACTCCACTGCCAAATGAATTTGGTCATCTGGTGGGCAATTACTTTTTCACATAGGCGATTTTGGCTGGACAGCATTTTACCTTCAATAGATGAAATCATCATTTAAGAACTGTGTTTAGTGTTTCCTTGGGTTATTTTTGTCTTACATCAAAATTAGTTTAATGATCTGAAACATTTATGTGTGATAAATATGTGAAAACAGAAGATTTCCGTAGGGGGCAAATACTTTTTCATTGCACTGTAGCTTGCATCTCCCCATGGCTCCTACAAAGCTCCCAGAGGGAATCTGTCTAAATTTGTCTGTAGCTGAATGGGAACTGGTTGTCTATAGTTTTTTGATGGGCAGCATAGGATCCAATCACAATGTGAGCAATACAACATCCTGCTGTGGTCCATTCAACCACCTGGCATGCCACCTAAAATGTGTTTGAATGCATTTAGGCTACACTTTGCAGGTGTTTTTCCTTTTCCACAAAAGTTATGCATGTATCCGGTTGATAATATCAGGTGGAAATAGGGATCAGATAAATAGTTATCTGTTGTCTTTATTTAGGGTGTAGAGATTCAGTGGGCTGTTATCTACCCCTGTCTCAAACATACATTCAAACCCTGAATCAATTCTACTTTTCTTCCAACAGCTCCCCTCCTGTGTTCTCCCACCCCTCCCCTTCCATCACAGAGCTGGTGTCACAGCAGGCTGTGCATCTTTTGTGAAATGTGTGAAAAACACAATGAAGGTTTAAAATGATTGAACTTGGGGTTGAAATCTGGATGCATCTCTCTCCCAACCCAATTAACACAGAGTCAATAGAGAGCAAATTAAAAAGCCCCCGGGTGGTAGACCTTGCCAGAAAATGCCAACGGAATCAAGACAGTCAAGGCCAGCACAAAGGCATGAACCCGCTGGTTCTGTACAATCCTCCTGAGCTCCCCTGATTAGAGCAAGGGGGGATTATTTAGGGCCTTTTCTTTCATGGCAAGAGTAAATGAGGGGAGAGGGCATCCATTCACACAGGGCAAAGGGCTGGGAACTTTGGGTTGGGAACCATTGAGGTTGCTCACTGAGGTGTGAACAACCTACCTCCTAAAGACAACACCCACAGTGGGGAAAAAAAAATCTAAATCAAAATAGAAAGCAACTCTGGTGGGCAGGGTTAAGACAAACATTGGAAAATAACAGCCTATCCAGGAAAACTGTGGCAGGATTTTATGTTTCCCATGCAGTTTTCCACTAATGCTTTTACCCTTGTCCATTCCACATGGACTATAGCCAGAACTGTACACTGCAACAGTAATTACAACTATGTTTATGGTTTGTATCAGTGCATGTAAGCTCCAGATGAGATGGATTTCCCTAACAGAATAATCAAATGTGTCTCATGGTTCTGGAAATCACACTGAAGTATTTAAAGGCGATTCTGTGAGCCACTCTTGATTGAAAACGCTTGTGACAATGACTTGTCTTGATGTGTCTAATCCTATTCATCTGTGCTCATTATGCTGAGAATTCTTTTCAAGTACCATATGTCAGAGTCCAGAGTACAGCCAAGTTTCTGTTTAATGGATTCTTGACCTTTATTTTAGGATTTATACAAGTAGGTTGCTGGTCTCAGTGGCTGAATGAATACCCTACTATCCTCCCTTACTATCTCCATAATTAGGTCCCTTCACTCATCCAACCACCTATCTTGTATGACTCCCCCCTCTTCTAATTTAGTCAGAGCATGTCAGATTGGAGGTTACTGATCCCCTGCCCCTTCCATAAGACCTTTAGTAGATGATCCACCCTCATTTTAGCCATAAAGCCCTGTGGAGACACCTTTAACTGGGCAAAGGCCTCTCCTGGCAAGATGTGAAGCAGCAAGGGAGCTAAACTAATTACAGCTGGTCCCGTCTCCCTGTCTGTCTAAGCTGGGGCTTACCCTGCACAATGGGGCCTTTAGTGGAGTGCCTATCCTCTTTTAGCTCGACGGTTTGGAGGCACTGAGGCCTACAAAGGGACTTCCATTAGCGTAATTAGAGGCAAAATGAAGTGCAGTTTTGTTCTGTATCTGTACTAAGTTATTTGGCATGTCTTTTCCGTCTTTTATTGTGATAGAGAGACCTCTGGATTCTTTCAGCCTTTGCTGAGCACTTTAGTGATGATGAAACACACCCAGGCCTGGGGAGCCATATCAGAGGGAGCCTCTTTTACTGTTTGTTTTCCTTTTGTGTTGACACCAAGAGAAAGTAAGGCAATCTTATTCCGATGGCAACCAGTCTGTGGGATAATTTGTGAGGGAAGATAATATCTTAAAAACATCCTGAACTATATTAGGAATGGATTTTTTTTACTACAATGGTAAAATTAAGACTTGTTATTTCACATAAAACCTCTTTCCACTTTACGAACAAGATACAGGGCTTAACTGGTATATAATTGTGTGCATTTAAATAAAACTGTCTGAGCTCTGATACAAAACACTCGTATCAGAGTCAATAGAATATATATAAACAGTTACAAAAGGGAAAACCTGTTGCTACATTGCTTCAATGTTTGAAGCCTGGCTCATCTTTCCCCACAGCACAGAGACAGGTGTTTAAAGCATTAGCCAAGCTGGAGGAGCTCTGCATCCTTGGGGGAAAGAACCGAGTAGTCCTCATCCCAGGAGTGATGTCTTCCCTTGCCCCCTCAGACTGTCGACCTTGGCCTGGGAGAGGGGGAGCAGACGGATTGCGACCGTGGTGTTGGTACTCATGACCTACAGGTGCAAAAAGACAGTCCCCAAAGAGGGATTTAGGGGCTTTGGGGGACACTCCATGTTGGTGGTATCATTTTACTGATGGGAGGCACTACTGTCAAACACATTTACATTCAGTCAAGACCTGTTACAGCTAAGCGCCACTTAGGAGTCAGAAGAGACAGACCCACAGCAATGCTATGTGTGTGTGTGTGGGTCTTTCTGAAGATGTGTGTAGCAACTTTAATTGCAAAGTAATTTATTTAGAAGAAATGATTTAAAGATCCTATATGTACAAACTTTAGAATTGGAAAAAACTAGGTCTTGGGCCTTACCAAGGTCGAATCAGTTTTTTTTTCTCTCTCACTTTTAAAAACACACTTTTTGAAAATGGCAATCTTTTGATCAATACTATTTTGCTTTACTCTGTATTTAGTACAATTGAGTGTCTACCTTTTTGTAACCGTTATTTCTGTATTTTTTTTTTTTTTTTTTTAACATTAAATGGCAATTCTCTTTTTCTCTTCTCTCTTTCTCTGTGTCTTTATGGAACACTTTCTAACCTGCTTGGGAAACTGGAAATAATTTTTTTTTTTTTTTTTTTTTCAAAGATTTATTTTTGGCATTTTCAGCCTTTATTGGAGAGGATACGACAGTGGATAGAAACGGAAACAGGAGAGAGAGTGGGGAAGGACATGTGGTAAATGGCCGAGGTCGGACTCGAACCCGGCACAGCCGCTATGCCTTGGCATGCGGGTCCCGTGACATAACCACTGGGCTATCGGGGCACCCCAGGGAAACTGGAAATAAATTTATAATTGCAAAGACTCCCATGTGTAAAGGCAAGCCAGAACAGTCATTTTTAATGCTATGTAAATTGTGTAGTGTATTTTCTGTATTAATATTTGTTTGTAATGATACTGCATCTTTTAAACTTTACCAGTTTTGATTATTTTTCTGTTTCAGAGCTAATGCTTAATTTATTTGCAAACATAAAGCTGCTAAATAGTAGAGGAGTCAGTTGAGGACTGCTGTATAGCTAGGGTGCACTACTGAAACCATGTGACTCATGTTATTTCACAGGCATAGGAAACATTCATGCAAGAGACACCCTGTGAATACCTTATAGCTCTAAATTGTAGCTCTAAAACTGGGGATGATGTTGCCTCACAATAGCATGCTAAAGGCAGCCCTACGACATAAAAAAGTATGAGACCCACTAAAATGGCACATAAATGCCTTCTGACACAAAAAGGAGACTTTAATTTAAAGCAAAGGCCTAAAGACAGCCAGTGTCTTCAGGATGGATCCATACATTACTGTCTGTTTTCACGTCTGTAAATAAACTCTGTTGAACTACATAGTACAGCCTGACACATTGAATGGCCCAGTACAAACTAGATGAGCACTTTCATTATAATTCTCTGTATAGGGTCACACTAATTAGCATGGGGATGGGGGTCCATTTTGGGCTGACGGTGTTGATGACAGCCGCTGCTGCCCCCTTCAGCTGTGCTGCGTCTCACACTAACCCTGTCAGCTTCAGGGTCCGTCGTCCATCTGCTAATGGGCCATTCCTCTCTCATGGTCAACCACCTGGATATCCATCAGCACCAGGGGGCCGGGGCCTCCAAAGGTGCAGAGCTGAGTCTCCATGAAGTCAGTTCCCAGAGGAGGTGGGGGTGTGAGTCCAAATGCAACTTGGGACATTGCCATCATCTCCTCCCCACCCGCCTCATGTTGTCTCACTCATCACTCGTTTCCCCAGCCTCACCCTGGGATGAGGATGGAGGCATCGACAAATGGGAACAGCACAGGGGACAGGGAAATTGTGGCAGACTGCTTTTGCAAGACTTATATCAATACAGAGCTACAGGGACAGATTATGGTATGTGCTGCTACAAGACAGGAAGACCACTATGTATAATGTTATTAACATCAAAACTTTACAACATGCACATTTTCTACAAAAGGCCAAAGAAAATATGCCACTACTCTAAATTTATAATGGGAAAATGCATTCAACCAAGAGACGGTAAACCCTCACATCTGTTTTTTCTAATACTAATACTAATATTAGCTGTTTTAACTAGAGATGCTTTGATATAACTTTATATTTTTGTACTCAGGTCTCTATGGAAAATGATATCTTGATCTCACCAAGACTTCCTGATTACATAATAATCCATCCATTATCTATACACCACTTAGTCCTTAGTAGGGTTGTGGGGGCGCTGGAGTCTTCCCAGCTGACTTAGGGTGAAGACAGGGTTCAAATGGACAGGTCATAAGCTGATCACAGGGCTACACATAGAGACAGACAACCAAGCAGACTCTCATTCACACCTACGGACAATTTAGAATCATCAATTAACCTCAGCATGCGTGTTTGGACTGTGGAAGGAAGCCAGAGCACCTGGTGAAAACCCACGCTGCACAGGGAAAACATGCAAACTCCACACAGAAAGATCCCAGGCCCAGGCCTGGACACGAACCGGGAATTTTCTAGCTGTGAGGTGACAGTGCTAACAACCGAGCCACCGTGCAGCCCATTAAATAATAATCCAAAGTAATAATTTATTACATGTCCCGTCCTGCGTAATGCACTACCCACCCAGTCACATACACCCACAAGCAGTCAGTGACGACAGATTTTGCGGTGCTCAGCAGAAATATAAGAAAACTACATATGAGATGTAAAAAGAATGTCACAGCTGTTCATGTGAGTAGGTGACTGGAAGCTAGAGAATACTTAAACTCAAAAAGACTTACTTGAACACCTGAGGACTCAACTTGACTGGAGACTGTAAGAAGACAAGCTGAGAACAACACTTCATGATGCAATTTTCTTTTTAAAAAAAGGCTCTGCTGAAAGTAGTTTTGTCTTTCGAAGCTCTGCTAAAATGCTATGAATGAATAATGACATGGTCAAGATGAGCAATAACGTGGAGAAATCCTGAATTTAGATGAAATAAATCTGTTTTTCAATTTAAATGTGGTAGTAGCTCAGTTCCCCTCTTAATAAACAGCACCTGAAAATGACTCAAGCACAAATCATGAGTATGCTAGTTCCTGCTTTTAATTATTAAAGTGGCAGCAGATGAGCTTCTTTGCTTTGAATGCACAATGTGATAGCTGTAGAATTATGACACCATCAGCACTCAGATTGGTTCCCTATGAGTCTTGGATCAATTATATAATTGTGGCTGCAGGGCCAACATAAGGCTGGATTTATGGTTAAAAGCACAAATAGAACAACTGTGAAAACTCTATCAGCAGAAGAAAAAAAAGTCATTGTCAGTGGGAGAGAACAGGGTGAGGAGGGAGGGTAAACCGAGGTAAAATAGGAGCGAACCTCGAGCAGTCAGAGATCTGTGACTTGGGAGGGTTCACAACTGACATCCAGTTGGCATTATTTCTACTTGATCAGAACCTGCCTCCTTATTAAAAGAACCAGGTGATTTCCTCTGCCTTCATCAGAGCACTGAGAATGAGGTTTCTATTACAAATTGGGATTTTATGGTTGTTTCTTGCTCTGGAAAGTAGTTGGACTGTTCGTGTGTTTCTAATGTCAAACTTTTAATGTGGAAATGTTCAGCCATGGTGTTGACTGCCTTTTTTTGATCGTGATGTGTCTTCCAGCAAATATAAAACACCATATGGACATCCTAATGATGCACTGAAAAGACCACTGGGAAGAACAAAAACCTGCCTCTTGCTTGCAGCACTGAATGACTGTGTGCATTTATCTAGCTGCGATATGCCTTTTAGGGCTTTGAGTTTAGTTAAAACCAGTATTCTGTGTTTAATATTGGAAGACTAAAGTCACTTTTCTGTCAATAGATCTGCATCCTTCTGAATTTTCAAATGAAGTCATGCGTTAGACTCATCGGCTCACTTGTGTGCTTTTAGTGCTGCTATAATCACAGGCAGCAATCCACATTACAGTCGTCTGAGTCCCACTGCCTTCACATTTCATTTAATGAACAGCCACAGAACAGTCTGTGTCATCTGTTCATTGACTATAATAGTAAACAAGTCAACAAGTTTAGACACTGGATGTTATACTGATGTATTCTGTTGGTAACAATGAAGCTTCAAATCCTGTTAGACTTGTGTTTTTCCTATTGTAGGAGTTTTCACTGCAACTAATGCTGGTTCATGCTTCACAATAACAGCCTGACAAAACGTCCATTTCTGGATTGTGTCTTCAGTTTTTAGACCCTCTGTGTCTTCAGTTTGTGTCATTTTGGGAAGTTAACATCTACAGACTGCAGTAGACTCTAAGAAGCAAAGTCCCAAAGCAACCATCAGCTGATACGGGCAAAATAAATGCTGTTTAAAGCATTGATTGATGCAAGTTGTCATTTCTTGTTTACCTGTAGTTTAATTAAAAAAAAAACACATAGGGCATATAGGGTTGCACATAAATACATATGAATTGAAGACTGGTTTACTTTTATCCCTATGGCACCTACGCACCACTTAGACACTGCTGTCACTCCTGGTGCAGCCACTTCTATTTGTGATACAGCAGCATCTCTGCAAATAGTCTCTGTATGTTACTGTGCAGTGTAGCCACGACATAATGGCCTCATCTGACACAGCGACCATCTCATCAGAGTGAAATATTGTGAAGTCTCGAGCCTGCATGATAAGCATAGTGGCAAAAACTAAAGACTAACCAAGTAACTAACTAACTCAAAATACCTGGTTTTGTGTTAATCTGTTAAATCACTTTACAGTAGGATCGGTGGAAGACTTAGCAGTCTGTAAAAGCACAAAAGGCTTCTAGAAGACACTGTGAAGCATGTTTGATCCTTGTCACTGATTATTTAGCTTTTTATTTTTGGTGTTGTGATCTGATGTTAGACTAACAGTTGCATTGGTAAATCTTAAAGTACGGAAGCCCTGAATGGCCATGATTCAACTTAATTTTTTTTGCTCGGTTTTCTCAAGAAAATGAGATCATTCTCCTCTCTTTTCTCGATACAACGACATCATTTTGTCATTATCATGCGATAATAACAAAATTATGTCTTTGTAATGCCAAAATTACCTTGTTTTCTCGTTATAACAAGTTAATTTTCCTGTGAGGTAGAATGCGAAATCAACCCACCAGACCACTGTTAAGGACGATAACTTTTATCCACAAACTTGCAGAAGTACAAACAAACACATTAACAGGCTTAACTGACCTCATTAGAGTATGCAGCTGCAGTAGAGCACGTCCAGGCCTGGCTTCAGTCGGTAGTGTGCAGTGGCAGCAGAGCACCTTCTGGTCTGTTGGGTTGGTTTTGCTTTGTACCCCATTGGAAAATTAACTCATTAAAATGAGAAAATGAGATAATTTTGTCGTTATCAAAACATAACAGATTTTGTTATCTCATGATAACGACAACATTATGTCATTATAACGAGGAAACGGAGGAGAATTATTTCATTTTCTTGAGAAAAGTAGCGAAAAAGTTAAGTCGAACCATGGCCGTCTATATTAAAGAATGCAGAGACGTGAAACATTTGTAACTGATGAAACAGCCAGTTTGCAAATAACAGTACACAGCAGGGAATTCACTTCTTACTGCTGATAATGCTAAGAACAAGCAGAAAGGTGATTCCCTTTAGGACGGAAAGGTGACTTATACATGCTCTTGTGACAACTCAACATTAATTCTTCTCAGCCGAATGCAACAACAGAATGTTAGGAAGGTGTAACTGACCAATGGAGAAGATTACTGTCTGTCAGGTAAAACAAACACAAGTTTATCTTGTAAATATGTGTAGAAACTACTTGTCTTTCTGGGGCCTGGAGGTTAGGTTTTTTGTTCTCGCTCTTGTTGGGGCCTTGTCAGATTGGGAACATACGTTATCGAAACCTGTGTGGGACCTCCAGATAATAACGTGTAAAACTGCATTTAAAAATTCCTCCACAGTTCATTAAAACCCCAATTTGGCACAGGATCACTGTCAGATCTTCAACAACACATGCTAAAATGAGTATTGTAAATCTACCGGATTCATAGATCTTGTAACATGTCAAGTCTGCAGATAATTCCATTTTTCTAGATAGTGTATCCTTTGACTGTACTGCTGGCTTCACACATTGCAACTCAAAGTGAGAAGTGAATAGAGAAGCGAGTTGAGCTGCGTTGAGGGCAGGCGTGTGTGAAAGAATTAATGTCAGGGTTGAATTAATAGACTGCTGCGCTCTTCCAACCTCTGTTCATGGGGATGAAGGTCTGCTAATAAATAGCAAAACAAAGAAAAGATGATAAAAACCTCATATTAAAGCCATGTTCCTGACATGAAAGACACTAATGCTGCTTGCAAAAAGAAGGGCAATCATTAGAGGAGTGCAAAGCTGGTAAATTGGAGCTGTGTTGTCTTTTCCTTTCTATGTTATCGACCTTTCCTTAAAGACAGAAAGCCAAAGTTGCCACAGCCCCCTCCCTCCCTCCTTCGTCTGCATGTAAGGGTTACATACACGGTTTTATAATGGCCTTTGATGCTCTAACAGCCACTGTAATTGTCGCTCTGCCCAAGTGTGCTTCTTCGGTCGCTGGAATGACTGAGTTTTCTACCCATTGCCATGGAAACAGCATTGCACTCTTGTCCCCCAGTTTATTTACTGACAGGCACTTCTAAACATGTTGCCTGCTGAATCCTACTCTAATTTCACTGCTGGGGATTGACACCATGGCGACAACAATCTGTGGAAGGTGGTCAAATACATATGGAGAAAAGTAGCTCCATAGGAGATTGATGTTCTGAATGCTGTAAAGGTGCCTTCTTTGAACGCAGTGAGCTTCCAGAGAAGCAACAAAATTCTCAAAAACTGATATATAACCATTGTTATTTCTGAAAGTACAATGAAGAAGGGAAGCTCGAAATGTATGCCATAGCCGTGTCCTGGAGCTACATTTATTACCACAGTGTATGTGAGAAACAGGGCTTTAAATATACCTACGCTACTTTTCAAATCCCAGATTGAAAGATAACAGCCTTCACAGAAGAATATGTGTATCTGTGCGGAAGCTCTCAACTATAACATGAATGGTCAAGTCATGACCTGAAGTCTGATTTCATAATGATCATCTGGGAAGTTCAGCTTCATAGGAAAATCTGATTAATTCCACTTTTAAGGAAAGAGTCTTGAGTAAGTCACTTACTTGAGGATATGTGTTCTGGCTCAAATTCAGCTGAGCCTGAAGCGGCAGTGACTGGAAATGCAGTTAGAAAAGCTTTCTTCTTTGACAAATAGAGATATGCAGGAAAAGAGTCTCAGTATTTGTTTACTTATTTAAGAGAAAGGGGGGAACGATGCATATTAATGAACATTTAAACAAATGTAAATATGCCAGATTACAGCCAAGGGCTAATTTCCATCTGTAGACCCCCTGGCAGGTTGATGTTATAAAACACAGAAAATACAAAGACACACGTTAGAAAGACACTACGTACACCGACTAAATACAGCTGAACACAGGCAGCAGAGACATACAAATACAGAGACAGTTAAGCACAGATCATAAACATGTGAAACAGAAAAGGGACAGTGAATAAGAACCCAAATTATCTGTATTGCACATCCTCCTATTGCACAGAGTCCCATTGCACAAATTTCTATTGCATTGATCTCTATTGCATTAATCTCTATGGCACCGATCCTGATTGCACTTTTCGACAATGTGCTCGGGACAGAGTGAACATAATAAAATGAAGAGTATTGCACATGTCCAACTTGTAAACACTGCCCTATAGGTCACAAATGCTTGCATGTTTGTGTGTCTCTCAGCCACAGTTTTAAATGCTTCTTAAATGTAGGGAGACTTGTACATTCTCTCACTGGCAGGTAATTACTGTTCCAGATCTTAGCGCCCTGGACTGACAGGATGTTTTGAGAGAAGGCTGTTCGTCTGAATGCAGTACAAGACACCGCTCGGATCTGAGCCCAGGATCTCCTGTTTACACATCAGGTGCTTTGACCAGCTAAGCCACGGAGCATTAGCTGCTTCAGCTATGGAGATGGAAAGCTAGCAACATTAATGGTGAGGCCATGAATGGTGATTGATTTCCTTATAATCCTCTCACAAGTAAAATGTTGCTGTTAATTTATATTAAAGGAAAAAATATTAAACCACAACGTTATCAACATTACGCGAGTGGTGCTCTATTGTGTTTGTTCTTATAAGACACTCATTATTCCACAAACTCCTGTTCATTTTCAAGAAGAAGCAACTCTAATCTGAACCACTTGCATCTGTGAGTCACCGTTAGCCTGGTGCAACTTGGCTCATCATCACATTCCCAAACCCTCAGAGAACAGACAAGGAGGTTGGGTTGCACGATGCTCGCAAGAATCTTAGCCCAGGTGAAAGGCTGAGGATGATCCCAGGATGCATCTGGTGATGAATTCTGGAAAGTCTGGCTCGCCATTTCCTAACTGCAACCCTAAATATGCTGATTTTCCTTTTTATTTCGCCAGTATAAACTCATCATAAATTATCATCACATCATCACTTGTGAATTGTGTCTATAATCTATAAAGCTAAATTAGGGTGTTTTTTGTGTGCACATGAACCTTTGCTAATCCCTGTAACGTGATGTGTGCATGTGCAAGCTTTTATTTTTTGTATTTATCATGGATCATGTTTTGTGCACCAGTGTGTAATTGCTGTGTGTGGATTTGGTGTTGAATATCTACAACCTCCAGACAGACTTCAGCAGCTTCTCTCTCATCTCTTTAACACTCTCTCCCATAGAGATCTATGGCGATCTGTGGTTCTGACAGGTTCTGTAACTGAAGTATCCACTCCAAACCTGAAGGTCTCACCACGGAAGACTTAAAAAAAAAAAAAAAAACACTGGTTGTGAACTGCATTTTTCCTGTGCTGTGATAACTACTGCTACAGGAACCTACACAGACATAAAGAGTACAAAAGTACTGCTGGGATTTGAACCCAGGATCAGGCACCTTGACCAACTAAGCCAAAGCACCCACCTATGATAAGAAATACAGTCTTTCGCAAGTAAGTGTTGTCTAAAGCTGCAGTGACTCCACACAATTTCATTTTTATTTTAATTTTTTTGGCATTGACAGTGGTGCTCTGTTGTGTGTCTGCTTGTAAGAGATTAGTTGTTCCATAAAGTCCTCTATATAAAAAGCAACCAAACTCTTATCCACTTCCATCTATGATTCATTAATTAGCTGAACAGATGCACTGGGGTTTATTTTTCTTTCTAATTTTAAACAAGACTAAAATTACTGTGTCTGTCAATAAATATGATGGAAACACGCTGTCTAACCATATAGTGGACTCTGGATGGTATTCTCTTGGCCTCCAGTTCTACTGTGAGGGACTTTGGAGCAAGGTTTGACCAAGGTATGTCTTTTCACTCCCCATAAAGCATCATTAGGATGGCCTTCTTCCACCTATGCAACATTGTGTCTCACATAGAGTTGTTCATTTACTTGACCAACTAAGGCTTAGGACTATCATCTCACCAAATATGAAACTGATTTGTTATAGCATTTGATTTTTTTCCAGTATAAAAAAAAACAAAGATAGCAATGATGTAAAACTACATTTTTCAAATTATTTTTTTGTCTTTATTTCCAGAGAAACCTCTCTCCACATAAAAACACAAAAAACATGAAGGAGGCCCTGTCCAGAGCATGCCAAACCAACAGTTGGTGATATAACCCCAACCCTAAACCCACTTATGCCAACTAGAAGCCTCCAAAACACACTTTAACTGATTCCAGCTGGTAACCAACAATGGAGCATCAAGGAAGCGGGCAGTGGTATGTGTGAACTGATTCTGACACTTCTGTTCGCAGGAGTAACTGCATAGTAATGTTTTAGCATGTAAAAAAGTATGGCTTGCACAAGAAGTATTTTAGCCATGCTCATCATTGTACAACATTGCCTCATCTAAACAAAGATAAGGGAGAACACTCTGACTCCCACAAGCCAAAGCTTTGTTTTCGCTCTCTACAATCATCACTGCAGCAGGAGTTTCTATAAATCCTCACAATGGAAAGAGTTTTCCAAAAGGTTTGTTTTAAGTGTCATAAAACTATGTTTGCCTGTGGAAAAACAACAATACAAGTAGAGAATTCTAAGTTTTAAAAACTATGTGTGCTTGTAAGGACAAGCCTTTGTTTGGTGGGCTTGTCAGGTACTTTGACTAACTAAGCCTCAGCATTATTTGAATTATAATAATACAATTACAGGTTTAATATCATTTTTACTTTCTATCAAATGAACAGTCACCATGTGATCAACGTTCAGGCCAGTGCTGCTTTGGTGTTTGTACTTTTAAAGATTAAAGAAAAGTAACTACTGAATCCATTTACATTTTTAGTCACTGTTGTCATAGTTCACCATCATATGCTGCTCATCTTACCACAGACTTTATAAACCCCACTCCTGAAGCTGACATAGGGAAAGCTACTATGGACTCATCAAGGGACAACGGTTCTGCTGGGATCTGAACCCAGCACCCACCTGCTTACAAGACAGGTGCTACCTACTGATGGTGAGATGTTTCAATTCAAATCCAACTCTTTCAAACTCAGTCAGGTGAGGGTCTGTGTTCTTGCTCAATTCAGTATTGCCTAAAGCTGCAGTGACTGCACAAGCAGCGAGTCGAGATTTCATCTTTAATTTAACATACAAAGCCCTTAATGGCCAAGCTCCATCGTATCTTAAAGACATTATTGTACCATATTACCCTAACAGAACACTTTGCTCTCAGAACGCAGGCTTACTTTTGGTTTCTGTTCTTGTAAGACATTCATTATTGTGAAAGCAGCTCTCTATTGTTAAAGATAAAAAGCACCTCTGAACTATTTATATCAGTGATTCATTATAAACCTGGTGCTTCATGGCTCATCATTATATGTTGCTTGTCCTCCATCCGATTTTATAACTAGGTTAGTAAAGCTCAGAGTTTTGACAAACAGTAGTAAACATGAATAGTGTCCCAAAACACAGCACTGCTAGGAATTAAAATCCAGGGTCCCCTGTTTAAAGTGACCAACAAAGCAATGGCACCATTAGCTTTCTAAGACATGGAGGTGGGATACTGCAACATGAGTGGCTTAGTCCTGAACTTTAAGCCTGATTTCACATTCAGACTAATCAAAATTCATTTTCACTTTATCAACACGACTGCCTGAGAGGACACAACAAAGTCTCTTATAATTACATTTAGCTGTGGAGGTGCTCCTGATTATCAGACATGCTATGACAACAAAGCCACAGCCACCATGGTCAAATTGTTTCATCTGTTGAAACCAGTTGGAATTAAGTCTTGTGTACAATTTTCAGGTTGAGTGTGTTCTTGTTAACAGAGAGACTCCAAAAATAAGGTGCCACTGGAATTTAAACCAAGAATCACTGGTTTACTAGACAGGTGCTTTGACCAGACGGCTGTAGACAAAGCAAAGTTGACATGTCCAGACCTTCCTTGTGTAAGTCGCCTCGACAAAAACTGAAGCCACAGTCAGAGATAGCAGGTATCATAAAGGTCATCAACTTTCTTTGTTAGCTCAGAGTTTCTGCTTCCGACTCTGAGATCATGTGCCGCTGCTTCAGTCAACAGGTTGTTATAATGGAGAACAACGAGAAATGTTCTTTGATTTTCCTTTTGTGGTTAGTTTAGAGTTTTAGTGGGTTTTTGTTGTTCACCGGTTTTTGTGTTTGACTTGCTTCAGTTCTTTCGTCAGAGTTTAGTTCTTAATTCTGTTGTTTTTGCATGTTTCTTAAATTAGGTTTGATTTCAGTTTTAGGTCTGTACTCTGCATTGGTTTCATTTCTTTGTTTAATTTAATCCTCTGTTAAAAATCAGTCTGACTGTCGACTGTGTCCATGCCTGGGTTCTCTGACACCCCCCCCACACACGTAACAGTAGAATAATCGATTTTCTCTTGTGTATTCTATCAGCTGCAGTGAATGCATGTAATGCTTGTACAATATAACCACACCTACACTATGGGTAACCTCCTGACCTTTGCCAGCCTGTTCAGGAATGGGATTGGGGAAATCCTAGATAATGTAAGAATGCATTGTTCCGGCTTTTTACACACTTGTACATCCTGCAAGGGTGTGTGGAAGTTTTAAAGGTTTCAATGATGCTGTTTTGGCTGCCAGCTAAGAACAGCAAATAACTTGTTGTTTGACTCTGTAAAACCTTTTGTATCCTTTTTCATGGGGCACCTTCTACTTATTCACTCATTGTGCATGCGTGTAAGTCCATCTGCAGACACTGAATGAAACTCACAGAAGTACAAACTTTTTGACTCTATGCTTTATTCCACATAGATTGAAATCACACTATCTATTCAGGTAACTCTTGGGACTGGGGGGCAAGAGGGTGGCCTCTCAATGGTCAAACTGTTAAAGATTGTGGGTGCCCAGTATGCTGTGAAAAGATGGAGATTTTGGAAAGTGGACAGATGATTGTTTTTCACTCAGTGTGAGCAAGACCAATACTGTTTGGATATTACAGGTCTTGGCCACAAAAGGCCATCAAAGTCAGTCTGTATTTCAAAGTGGATGGTAAATGGTTCACATTTCTATAGCACCTTTAAACTGTAGCAAGGTTCAACAAAGCCCTTTACAGCGTGTTTCTCAGTCACCCATCTTCACATGCATTCACACAGCAATAGCAATAGAGCTGCCATGCGAGGTGTTCATCTGTCATTAGGAGCAACCTGGGGTTCAGTGCCTTGTCTAAGGACACTTGTCCACATGGAGGGGCCAGGGATCAAACTGCCAACTGGGTATTGTTGGCAGTTCAAGTGGACACCCCACTCTACTGATTTGTAGTTAAGGCTATGGCACACTCTCTTTTATGTACGTCTATGTTTCTCAACAGGTAAGCCTGACTATGCCGCACCACAGCTGTTAGTCCTGAATATCTCCGGAGATGTAACCATTACATTTAGGAGAGTAGGTTCGAAAAGTTCTTTCGAATCCAATGCAAGATCCAAACAGGAAATGGAAAGGACAAAAGATTCTTAGTCAAACCAGCACTGGTGATCAGCAGTTAATTCAACGGTACATTGTTGCCTTGGAAATCGAAACTGCTATGACTTTTCTTTTCTTCTGCATATTCAGAAGCTGGATAAAAATTGCTTCCCAATCTTCTTCTATGAAACCCTCACACTGTTTCCCCCTCTGTTTTCATCCATTTTGCTTTTGTCAGTCCTCCACTCCCTCTTGGATTTGCAGGTCTCATTTTGTCCGTCTCCAACTGTAAGTATCCACTTTTATCCTTTGTTGTTGAGTAGCAGCATTTATTTGATGATGCTAATCAGTAGTGCAGATTGTCTGTCTGATACTGCTTGGTAAGCTGTGCAGGACAATAGGTGATTTTCCACTGTAGGAACTTGAACGGCCCTGCAATCTCTTTCAGCCTTTCTGTTCCTGTGACTCAGAATGTGTCAAAGCAGTGACAAATAGTATCAAATAGTCCACATAGGCAGCTTTGACACTGAATTGAGCCAGAATGCAGTCCCCCACTTGACCAAGACTTGTTCCAATTGGTTTCATCTTACTTCCTGAAATAACTTGACTTCAGTTAGTGTTGTGCGGATTTCCTGTCACCATAATTCAAGACACTAGCGATGCTTTGTGTTAGCTGGTCAGTGTACCTATTCAGGAGATACTGGGTTCAAAACCCAGCAGTAGAAAACAGGAGATGAAGTAGGACATATATTCATTGTCTGTTATCTTTGAAAAACACACAGAGCACCACTGGCTTAAATTGTAAACAACTTGGTTTCAAATGTTGAGACCCACAAGGCCTTAAAATGTGATTTGCATTTCCATGACCTTATGATGGTTTTATCCATATGTAAATGCTTTGGTGGTCCCATGGCTTAGTTGGTCAAGGCACTTGACTATTGAGCAGGAGATTCTGGGTTCAACCCCCCAGAAATGTAGTTTTCTGTGAGTTTCTTCTTGTGTATCTGCAGCTTTAGACAAGGGGAAACTGACCAAGATGGCAGACTATACCTGACCAGGTTTAAAAGACAAGATTCCACCTGGTGTTGACTGCCTGTGACAACACATCAGTGGGTAATGTAGCTTAGCTGGTCATTGCATCTGTCTAGC
This sequence comes from Dascyllus trimaculatus, assembly GCA_024666655.1. Lineage (NCBI taxonomy): Eukaryota > Metazoa > Chordata > Actinopteri > Pomacentridae > Dascyllus > Dascyllus trimaculatus. The sequence goes on from CM045456.1 coordinate 32,613,545, forward strand.
AAACAAGAGATCCTCAGTTCAAATCCCAGGGGCACCTTGTTGTTGAGTCTCTTTATTGTCAGTGTAGACAGATGAACTCCGTCTTTCTATCACAACCCAACTGGCTTCCCTGCTGGTCATGTTGTCATAGCTGAGTACTACAGCCCAACATCAAAAGGTGAAAGAGAGACCATGAAAAAATTAGGGTTTAGAGGACCAGGAACAGTGTATTATCCTTATATTAACCTAATCATTTTACAGTGCAAATTTCAACAACAACAACAACAAAAAAAAATGCTAACACAATACCTTGTTGAGTACTGCACAAACAAGTAAATGCATATAACACAAATTCACCAGGGGCTTACTACTAGGCATTTAACCTACAACATATTAAGTTAAACTTCAAATTGACTTATCAACTTACATTTAACTTATTAACTTAAAATGAACTTAGTATGAAACAAAGGCTCTGACACTTTCAAAAAACAGATATTTAAAAAAAAATCTGTCACTCTGTTTGTTGGCAATTTTGAAAAAATATCCTTTCCACATATCAAGTGAAAGAGACATTTTCTTTCCAATTTTGGAATCATGGACAACCATTTGAAGTCTGTGTCCACATTGTTGTAGCTGAGGTTGAGTTTGATTGTGTATTAGACCTGTATTAACGTAGCTGCTGTAACTTAGGGAGGGAATAGGATGGCAAATTTTTATTTACTAGAAAATTTATGACGACATTTTGAGTGTGCAAATCCAGCTTCTGCTGGTTGATATGCCCTGCTGAAATTACACACATTTAGTACATCTTATTTTGAAAAGCCAATATATTTCACAAACTCTGATGTTCCTTATAACATATTTGAGCTTTTACTTTGAAAGTGCACACTGCACAGAATCCTGGTGACTCCTTGTAAATACCAGTGTTTTTATGGGGTATGCAATGGAGACATTAAAAAAAAAACAATTTTTAATTCCAGGCTACAACAAAGCTGCTAACTGAGCTCTGTTACTGGGTATGGACTCTAATTTTGAAAGTGAACTCACGCATAGAGGTTGTCCATCAATACATGTGTGAGAAAGAGACAGAAGTACTGTAAGCTCCTTTGACATCAGGGAGATTTTGTTTTAACAGTCTGCTTTGGTGAGGAGCCATGAGGCAGTGTAACTATTTTGAAAAGCCAGCATATTTCAGAGTCTCTTACACACATGAACTTCCTTTCTTTAGCCTTATTCTTTTTAGAGTCTTGTTCCAAAGGAGAAAAAAAAGCAACAGCACCACTGGGAGAGACTTTTATTTAGAAGTCAGCCACTATAATGTTATTCACTGCTGATGGAGGCAGCCATGTTTGGAGTCCTTTTATCTCAGTCCAGTATCAATCAGTTAATCTTCTGTCAGTCACTGGTGGTTAAGGTGATTCCCACCTTTCCAGTGGAGGAGGGGGGAGAAGGTGGAGAGAGAAGGGTATACAGGCAGACAGAAGGATTAGCCCCTCGAGCAAATGGTCATAGCTCAAAAACTAAGTCATATCAAAAAAAAACTTTCACTGTGTGAAGCCCATTCTTGTTTTGAGCACGCTGGGGTATTTGTCATGTATGTACTGTGTATTATATAGATTTGGTGGCAGATTAGAGAGACTCACCATCTCTTAATTTTCATCTGAGATTTTGGAGCTCATATGTAATTGGAGTCAATGAGAGGTTTAGTTTGCACACTCTGTGCTCTGAAGTCATTTAGTCCTACTGCAATGAGAATCCCACTGGGTGAAAGAGGACCAAAAATACCAACATTTTTTATGCATGAAGTGGTTATGTAGAGAAAAAATATAAGAAGGAAACAAAATTAACTAAAATTTAGAGTGGGTCATATCATGTGTCAAAACATTGGTTTCAATGAAAACTATTGACAGCCTTGTGACCCATTTCAACTTTGAATGAAGTATCTGGTGTGTCTCAAGGACTGCACAAGCAGTGGGTGAGATTTGAGGAAGACACGGAAGATTTGGAAGCTGATCTCTACATTTTTACAACCAATAGGCTGCAACCTTTGAGCTGCCAACAGTAAGTGGAAGCCCAAAAGGACGACCCACTCCTTTCTATCTTCCTTTATATCTTTGCTGGAAAGAATGGGGAGTTCTCCCAACAAGAGGGCAAGTGACAATAGAAAGTCCAGCAGTGAGGAAATACTAGATTTGCTGGCCACCAATAGAGCTCTACCAGTAACTTCTACATCACCACTGGAAGAATGCTGACAGGTGTATCTTTGCTGTTTCTGGTCCACAGACTTAGATAGATAAGATAAACTTAATTGTCTCACAAGTGAAAAATTTGTCTTGGGCTATTCACCCATGCTGCAGCCAACGCATTGTACATCACACTCCACCATTCCTTTCCATTCCACTTGTCACCACTCACCACAGTCCAGACATTGAAGAGAGGCAAACACCCTGCAGTGTCTCCAACTTGACTTCATCTCAGCCTCTTTAGAACTACATACAGATCAGGGCTGTAACTTTGAAAGTACACGGGTCAAAAACATTTGCCTGTTCTTTCAGATCTCCAAGACCAGGACTACACCATGCTAACAACATGGTAACAACATTACCATCAGTGCCATTATGACTTGTTCACCTGCTCACCAATAAGATTTGAATGCATCTGGCTCATGCTCTGGGGTTCAGTTGAACAGCTGGAAGGACTTATTTGCACTCTGCTCCAAATACTCCACTGTTATGTAGATCAAAATCAGAAGAACTGGGATGACAACCTATACCTGCCAACAGTTTCATACCAAACATGCTAATGCTTGGAAGAAAAGTGTATTAGTCACAAGACATCTTTCTAAGGGTGGCTGAAAGGAAACATGGGGAAAGGAACCTCTGGAGTACCTGTAAGCAATGTGTAATAAATACCATGCAAGCTTAAAAGAGGGGGGTAGTGTATTACTGGTAGTATTGTTGTTCATTGCTAGTAGTGTTGAAATAATTACACTATACATAATGTGTTAATGTAACCTTGCTGCAGGAATTATATGGAGGGTAGTTAGTTTCTGTGTACATGTTGCTGTGGTAGTGATCGCTCGCTGGCTCTTGAGTTCGTCTGCACTGGAGTTAAAGCATTCTGCAGACTGTAAAAGTGTTGCCATCCTCTACAGAAAAGAAAGATAAATGTTATATTCCTTGTCTCAAGTAGTCTTTCCTTCTATAAGCAGATATCTGCATGACTCTCAATAGCTGATGCTAACAACGTTACCGTCACTGCCATTATGACTTATTCACCTGCTCACAAATGAAATCTGAATGCATCTGGCTCATGCTCCGGGGCTGAGATCTGTGTCTTAAGTGAATCTTGTGAGCTCTGAGAGTATTACCACATTTGACATCATGTTTAGGATAAGAACAAAATAAATAAATAAAATAAGTAACTCTTTAAATGGGGTTGGGCCTGCATCAGGTTCAATTAGAATGTATTTCTGCTCTAAAGACTATGACAGAGTTTCAAATGTAGATAATAAGTGACATAAACTGAGTGAGTTTAAATGTCCATATGTATACAGTATGTACTTAAATAAACTTACAGCATGTACTTAAATAAACTACAAGTTTCCTTGTAAAATCACTTTTGCATTCAGCATTTCACTGGTACCTGTAGGTGGTCACCAAAAAGCCTCTTCCATCTTATCAAAAGTCAGGCCTCAAGTATAATGAATGTCCTTGGAAGGAAAATGTCCAAAATTGCTTGAAATGAGCAGTGCTCAGTGTTCTCAGTGAGAAGGGGAAAAATCCTGGAACATGTCTCTGTGTTTATTAATGAATTTCTTTGATGAAAAAGGGCACCTTAATTATTTTTTCTTATGTGTCCAATTTTTGCTCAATTAAGCATGATGGGAGTGTGATTTAGAGATGAGTAATGTAATTACTGATAAAACTAGTCAAGAAGTACAGGGCCCCATGTCTAATTTAAAATGCCTCAGCTTTTTCTTTGAACCTCTCACAGAAAGATCTCTCTAGCAAATGACATACATGCACTTCTCTTATTCTATTTAGGTGAGCATGGGCAGAAAATCCCTGTTTATCTTCTCCCTCCATTCTGTTACCTCTCAAGTCAATGATTAAAATCTGGAATGTTCCCGATTTAATTAACTTACCGTTCTTCTTGTGCTTCCCAGCAAGGATATTAAAAAATGGCATTATTCTGAAGTACAAATGGATGCTAAGCATCACTGGAAATCAACTCTAACAGGCTTCGACAATAATGAAATTTCAATGCCGCAGATGAACTGGAGACTCCTTTCTATACCAAGCTCCTGAGGTCCAAGACAAATTGAGATATAGCAGTTATTATTTTAGGTTGCCTTTTATGGCTATTGTGTATATGAAAAATGACCCACACTTTGTCACATACATACATGACTCTTTCATCCATCCATTCATTATCTATACACCGCTTAATCGTCTGTAGGGTCGCGGGGGGACTGGAGTCTATCCCAGTCAACTCAGGGCGAAGGCAGGGGACACCCTGGACAGGTCGTCAGCCTATCACAGGGCTACAGAGACAACCAAGCACACTCTCATTCATACCCACAGACAATTTAGAATAATCAGTTAACCTCAGCATGTTTTTGGACTGTAGGAGGAAGCTAGAGTACCCGGTGAAAACCCACGCATGCACAGGGAGAACATGCAAACTCCACACAGAAAGATCCCAGGCGTCCTAACCGGGGCTGCTGCTAACCACCGAGCCACCGTGCAGCCCATGACTCTTTCAGTCACATGAAAAAATAGATTTTTGTATTGGAAAAAAATGCTAAAGATTCAACAAAGACAAATAAGATCAAGTGTTGAAAAGGGTGTAAACGTAAACTCAGATACACTTACACTAAGCTCTTAAGTCATGCACTTGCAGCTTCGTACCTTTGTAGTATTTCAGAACTTGAAGTGCAGTGTTGTCGCGGTGACTTGATTGACATCAGCTTAGACTGTGCTTCTGTTGTATAATGCTTTAAGCAAAAGCTTCTTTAATATAAATATAAGAGTATGCCTAGGAGCAGAAACAACTAGCTAGCTCATAGCTAATGAAAAGGCCTTCCATGCATAGATATATCCATCAGCTATAGCCACGGAAGAGAGTTGAGAGGGCTGGAATCCATCCCAGCTGACATAGGCCAAGAGGCAGGTTCACCCTGGACAGGTCGCCAGTCTATCATAGGGTCACACAGAGAGACACACACAACCAAGCACACTCACATTCACACCTACAGCCAATTCTGTCTTTCGATTGTGGGAGGAAGTCAGAGCACCTGGAGAAAACTCACACAGGCACAAAGAGAGCATACTCCACAGTGACAGGCCCCAGTTGACCAGCAGGTTTGAACTCAGCAGTGCTAACTGCTTCACCACCATGCTGCCCCTCTGATATACATGTGTAAATACCTCCATGGTCTCTGACATTCATTGTGGTTTATACATAATTAACACAATTGACTCCCAGCCACATATATCTTCAAGAGAAATAAGGAATGCAATGTTAGCTTTCATATCATGAAAATGTATAAAAAAGAATGAATCATTGGAAAAACGTCAGGCAGGTGTCGGTCCTCTGGTTGGCTCCTATGATACAGAGTCAAGGGACACTGAAGCCTGGCATTCACATTTTCACTCACAAAGTCACAACAGAGAAGATTAATAGATAGTCTAGCTGTCCTGATAGGGATGTATCCAGTACTAACTGCAGACAGACTGACAGTCACTTCCTGTGTTAGCTTAACAGAATGAAAGAAAGCAATGTAATGTATCAAAATCCACTATTCAAATTTGGTAAACTGAAATGTTTTACATGTTAAATGTTCTTCTCATTGTTTGGTTGCTACTGTTCTTTTATTAAACCAACAAAATCAACACAAAAAATCAGCTGCCCTACTGTTTTAACTGAACTTCGCTGCAATATGGCCAGAACAGAAAGGCATTTCTCCAGCCAGTATGTGGTATCTACACATATGTACAGTTGAAAATAGTCATATTCATGCAAAGTTAAAATGAAAGTGAATTTTTCTTTGACCAATCGGTATTGTTTTTTGATTGGAAATGTCATAATCAGTTGACAGAAGACAGTAGGATATCATGTTATATAAGGTATAGATGAACTTTACCTGTCTTTTTATTATGTTCTTTACGTTTTTACAAAAAGTCTCAGGACTCACTGGTAAGGTATTTATTAGCCATCTGATCAATGAAACAGTTCTCATAATTGCATTTCTGTATGTCTCCACTGGGAATTTGTCCCACTGCTCTTTGTGACGATGCCTATGTCTTTCAAATGTGAAGGCTTCCTTGCCATCACTCTGATCTTCAGTTTCTCCACCAATTCAATAAGATTCAGGTACAGATTTATAATATCTTTACTTTGGTTGTATGTTTTAGATAATTGTTTTGTTGAAAGGTCCAAATGCCGCCCAAGGACACATTTTTCTGCCAACTGTTTTCCTCCAGAATCTTAATGTCGTGCTCTTTTCTCATGATGCTGTTTGCTTTGACAAGGTTGACTGGTCCATTGGCGGAGAACCACCATCAAAGCATTGCATTCCTACCACCATGTTTGACCGTGGGAAGGGTGTTCTCGGGGTTAAATGCTTCTCATTCTTTCATCCCTATGTCCACACAACTTCAGTTCTATGCTGTCCGACCACAGAACTAATGATCAAAAGCTTGCCTCTTTGTTCAGGTGAGTTTTTGTGTGTCTGTCTTGGAGAGGTGGTATCATCCTCGGTTGGTGTCCATGGAGACCAGCCTTGTGCTGTGGTGCACTGTGGCATATGTGAAAATGGTGTGACAGCCTTTCCCCATCTCATGAGGAGCCACAATGTGCAACTCTGTGTCTGTAATCAACTCTAATAGCTAACTCACACAACAGTGTCTTATCGTCTTTTGTTGCTAGTTAATGTCATTTGTCAGCCAGAGAAAACCTATCGGTCAATAAAAATTCACTATAAAACAAAACAGGGCATGGGTATGAATAATTATGGGCTTAGCTGTATCTAGAGTTTCCTCCTTTACTTTTAGAGAGTGAACCATTGCATCTTGACAAACAATCTTGTTTCTCTTTATTGAAAATTCAAACACGTCTGAACGTGGAGAAAAAACAGAATGTCTGAGGGGGAGTGTTCCTAAAATGTGTACCCATTACATGCTCTGATGCCCTATCAGTAAGCTTGGGTATTGCTGTTCTCTTAGCAAAATAGAGAAAACTAGCATGCTTTGCAGAATGAATGCACACAGATGGAAATAACAACAGCAATGTTGTTGCTAGAATGTAACTCCCTATAGCTCTGGCTTAGCTTAACCTGACTTAACCTGTTAGTCAAGTGAGGCACTGCTACCAGACATCAAGCTCGTTTTATGTATTCCAGTTGGATTCTTTGAAGAAGTGGCAGCCCTTGACAACATGCCTCTGTTTTGTCAACTATACTGAAGCTGTGTTGTTGAGTTAGACTCCACAGAGGCACTTATTTGGTGCAATAAACATATCAATGTGTCATTCAAGAAAGAATTTTAACAGCAGCCAATCCACCAGGAGAGACAAAGTGGCTCTTGCTTGAAATGACTCCATCAGTCACTTTTTCAAGGAGTGCACCATAAAGAGTGCAGCTGAGCACAAGCACCAGTAGAGACTTCATTTTAGGTTTCTATGCTTCAGTTACCGTCATGCTGGCATTTTGAAAGAGCCTGCAGCTCAGCCAGAGTTATTCCCGGACACAATTCTCCGTGGTGAGACTTCAGGACACACACACACACACATACACACAGAGACATAGATCACTGTGACTTCCTGACTATGGACTGTGAAAAGCCATGAGGACAGGGTCTCAAGATAGGGTCAAGGGGAGGAGAGGTCAGCTACAGGACACAGACAAGCCATGGAGAGAAAGCGAGGGAAAGAGGGAGAAAGATGGATGAGAGGTAGGTTCTTGTCCGTTAATCATTCCAGGACTGTGTATGTGTGCTTAGTGTCATTGACTCTGCTTAGACAAAGAGTTCAAATCTGATGTTTTGTATGTTTTTCTAAGGTCTGAGCAGAAAAAGAATGGCGTTATGTTTTCTTTTAGAACCACCCTTGTCCATATAAATATCTGCTTATTTTGCAAATACACAGTCTCCCTTCTCCTTCACTCTGAAAGCAGCACATGCTACACAACAGAGAGTTAACAGGACAACTAACAGCTACCAGTTCCTAGTCAAATAAATATGTATCCTGACATTGTGAAAATCATGTCGACCGCAGTCTTTTTTTGTTTCTGGCTTATTGCATCGTCTAGAACAGCAGCCATTTAGGCCTGTGAGGCCTCAAGGTTTTGGCTTGCAGCAGACCTTCAGAGGTCTGAAGAGGGTCAGCTGTTTTACAACAGCAATGCAACAATCAGAGAAGCAAGAAAAAATAAACCTTGGCTTTAACTATCTGGGGACCACTGAGATTATCTTAGGACTCATGAAGTGACGCTGAGCCTCAGGTTGGGGTTGTATAACATTTTGGCAGTGGTGGTGCAGAGAATAGGACCTGGCACATGACTTGTTTGACTTTACTTGAGAAAAACATCTGCATTATGCGTGGAGATGGTTTTCTGAATGATGACCTGAGCTGTCCCTTAGTTATGCTGCTATAGGTTTAAACTGCTGGAGGACTCACATGATGCACTGGGCTCTTCTCCTCTCCTCTCTCTATACTGTTATATATCACCATTACATATCACTAACTCTGTGTTTCCCCCAAGGTCCTGTGTCTTGTGTTTGTTCTCTCCATGGATGTCTCTGGATCTGGAGCTACATGTCACTGATCGACAGCCGCTGTCCTCACCACCTGCTGTCCTGCCATCTCCACCCCAACCTCTCCTGCTATCCCTCCACCTCATCCCCATTCCCAACCCAACCGGTCGAGGCAGATGGCCGCCTTCCCTGAGCCTGGCTCTGTCTGAGTTTTTTTTCCCCTCCTCCCTATCCTAGGGGTTTTTTGGTTCCTTCCCACCATCGCCGACTGCTTGCTCATAAGGAATCCAAATGCAATTATGGATTGTTGGGTTTTATGTTCTTTCTGCTATGTATATGATGACATGTGTTGTAAATATGCACTATATAAATAAAATTGAAGTGAACTGAATTGAGTTGTACTGCATGTTGACTGAATGTAAACAGGCTTCCTGAGATTCTACACAGACACATTCACTGAATATTCACAACCTGGATTGGAAAAAAAGGTCTACCACGAAGCACTTTTGACAAACTATACGTTCATCCTATCGTTGTCTATCTACAGTATCAGTCAACATCAACAGAGACAAGAAAAACAGGATAAGATTTCTTCCTCTGAGCAAGAGAGACTTTACTCAGGGGTGCACTCAATTAGACCAGCCAACTTTCTGTTTGACTCCTTCTAAAACTCCCAAATAAGGACATATTTATAGCAAGTAAATGATTTCTTCTGCAGTTATTATCTCATAAATGAATGAGTACATGATATGTACCTCTTTATTCGGTTTTAGAATGAAGGTTTTGTGATATGGTGTATTTTGATCCTTTTCATATGGCATAAATTCCTCTAATACTCTGTAACAGTTTTACAGGGAGCCCAAGTGAAGACATAAAACACAAGCAGACTGAGTAGTAAAAAGTGTTAATTTACAAACTGTAGTGGTGTAAGTGACAATCCAGCGTTGTAAGGACACAATAAATAGACAAAGGGTGTTCACCAAAGAGGGAAGAGCCACCAGCAGGTTAGGCTGGATGATAGGAGAAGCTAGCAGGCTGATGCAGATGGCTAGTAAGCTAAGAGGAGCAAGGGAAGAGTGACCTCAGAGAACAGCAAGTTAACAGGAAACATTGATGCTCCGAGTGACAGAAACGATATAGCTGGTACCAAAGGAACCAGACAAGAGGAGGAGGGCTAAAATGAAACTAAACTCTACAAGGCTAATGATGAGTACATCGCAACATCGATCACAATAACAACCTGGCAGGGAACAAAATCAAAGACTGACCAAGTGATGCAGCTAAAGGTGGCATCAGAGTTATACTACGGGGCTAAACCAGGAACAGACAGAGCAGACCATGGAAACATTAACTGACAGGAAGAGGGGGAAAGAAGAGGATGGGGGGAAAGTGGTGGAGACTGCCTGCTGAGCCGTGGTGGAGGCAGTGGACCTGATGCTGTTAAAAGTCATTTCAGGGGCTTCAACTGTTAAACTGTATCTGAAACCAAACCCCACATGTATGATAATGTCTCTCAGGCTTTTAGGCCAGCTCCTCTGTCCACGCTCTGCAGCAAGCTCTTACTTCAGCTGAGGAGCAGAGCCAGAGCCTGCTTGCTCCAAATGTAAGCCTGAAGATCGAGATTGAAAGGTTCAGCTGCAACAGGATCAGCTGGCGCAATGAAAAGAGGGAACTGATCCAAGAAATTGAGCACTTACAGAGGAGTCTTGATAGCAGAGGCTTCCTCCCAGAGCTAGAAGTTAGACCTGCCCATGAAAGCAACTGTAAGGGGTTGAAGGCAGACTCTGCATGGGAGCTGGAGAGCCACTGATCTCAAAATGTGAGGAGCTGCAACTAGTGATCAGAAAAAAATCACAATCGCTCTAACTAAGAACATCTGCAAAAATGGATCCAACTGAGCCACAAGAATGAACTCCTCTGGCGTGGAGTGGAGGAGGATCAGCTCTGTGGAAGCTGGCTGGGGAGGAGGACAGAGAAGAAACTCGCCCAGGATATCTAACTGCAGGTATGCTTTTCATTCTTATATCACTTGTTCACAAGTCACCCCTACAGACCAAATAGAAAAGTACGGTCTTTGCAGATGGCTGCTTTAACAAGAAAGAGAAAACGTGAGAGAGAATTCTTGAGTTCCAGGAAGAAGATGAAGAGCCTGACTGCATTTCTTGCTTCTTTTGAATGTTTTCAATAGATCAAACATTTAGTTAAACAGGTCAGCGTTAATGTTTTGCCTCAGCCTCTTTCTGAATATCAGAATTAACCCAAGAGGTGGGAACCCAGGACCCTTAGAAATAGGGATGACCCTGAGGAAGCCTGAGATCAGGGAAGTCTTTTAGCCTAAGTGAGCTAAAAGATGCTAAAACGCTGAGGGAACGTGCAGAGATAGATAACCCTCTGTGGGAGTGACCTCTTTTACATCACACATACACAACATTACGTGCTTATTAGGTACACCTAGCCAAAGCTAACACAGTCTAATACAACGGCCCTGCACTAGCACCTGCCTTTGTGAAGTTCTAATGTCCAGACTTTGTTTCAGGCACATGCTGATTCAGCTTTACGGTCATGTTGAAGGACATAGTTTGCGATTATGTGTTTTGAGTTATATAGAGGGGTGCTACTACTACTGTCATTATTAAAAATGGGGTGGACAAAATACTAAAAACACATTTTGAATAGTGATGTATCTTTTCTGTCTACATATAACTTGTGACAATCTTTTTTATGGACTGTATGAATTTGATAGATAACTCATTTTGTGGGGTTGGGTAGAGCTGGACAATTAATCAATTTCAAATTGCATTTACAAGCAATGTAATTAGCAAACTGCAACAACTGCAGTTTAGGATATATGAGGTTTGGACTAATAAATAATGAGACTAATGTTGTAATAAATTTTTATTTACTTTGATTTATTTAGATTGAAACTTTCAGGGGTTGTTTATTCTGCCAGTTGATCAATGTATACTATGTGGTTAAGCCACAAAAGCTAAGGCTAGACCAGTGCTTCTCAATTATTTTCTGTTACGCACCCCCTAGGAAGAAGAAAATATTTTGCCCCGTGACTATAAATACTATCATTAGTCTATAAAATTGATATAAGTAAACCTGTGCATAACATGGTGTCCTTATTAATATTAAAGAATACAAAAATGAAAGAAATATAGATCAACTTACAACAAAGAATAACTTTATTAACATTGTTTTGTCCACTGCCAACATTTTTTATCAAGTAAAAAAAAGCCATGTTATATTTTCCATGTATCACATCATAAAATGCTGACAGTAAAGATATCTTTTCATAACTGTGTAAGGGAGATTATCTGGAATCGGACCATATCAGAACCATTATGGTGTGATACTGTGTGACTTCTTGTGCAGAGTAGAACAATGAAGTGTCAACTTACAGCAGCCTACTTGCAGATATCTGCTGCTATGCTGCGACTAAACCTAGACAGTCTCGATTATTATTATTATAGCTCAACAGGCAAAGTTTTCAACAGTACACAAATGCTGCTGTCCTCTAAGTGGATACTTTGGAACGATTTACATGGATATTTACTTGTGAACTATTAAACACATCAAGCAAAGTCTGACTAACTTTATTATTCATGTGCTCCAGTTGTATTAGATCTGCTTAAAGTCAATGTATGAATGCAACTACCAAGGTTAAAGACAGCTAACATTCATGTTAATGTGTGCTTCCTCATATTATCTAAATAATTAAGACAATAATAACCAAAGAGCTAACACTGAGTTAATGGCAAATATCCCCCTCATGTATTTATATAATATATATGTTGTGTTTTCTTTACATGTAATTTCTTAGGTCACATTATATTGGGTTCTTAGGGCTACTGTAATTATCGGACATCTTGTAGGCCAAACAATCGTTTGATTAATTGAAAAAGTTTTTAATCTTTAGTATTTTAGTTCTAGTTTACTCAAGTTACTCTTACTAGTCATTACTAATTTGATTTACTATGTTTCCCACCAGTGGTTCCTGATGACTTTCCTTTAAGTAGCCCTGCATTCAGTAAACCCAGTTCTCAAGTTGAGTTGTTCGGTGTTCACATATTATGCAAATGTGCAAGTGTGCCCGTCCCTTTAGAGATACTGAGATGATGAAAGTTAAAAGGACCCACAGCATGCCGAGGTGGTGGCACAGGGTTGTAGTTGTCCATGTCTCCTTATGAACCGGTGCGTGACTCCACCTGGACAGTGTCGGCACAGAGCCACTAGAACTCATCTTGCGCTCCATCACACCCTCATACTGTCCCTCAGCTACAGTAAAGCTGCCAAGGCCATCTGATCCTGCATCCCAGAGTCCCCGACACCACAGCAGCATGTGTGGGGGTGAACTATCGGAGACCCTTGCCTCTACCTGCACCTGTGGCCTTCAGAGAGTCCTCAGAGAGGCCATTACATGATCACGGCTGACAGAGCAAGAGCCCGGCACTCCTCTGGGCCGAGACCTATTCATGATGCGAGGGTGAGTGAGCTTTAGAGTTTGGTGTGAAAGCCAAAAGTCCAGCATGCTATGCTGTCAGACAGCCAGTTCTCTTGAAGGGGCACTGGATGAGTCTGCAGACTGTGGTTTCTGCAGTGACACTTAAGTATAAGAGCAAATGATGGACGTTGTGATGGCTGCATAGTATGCCAGATCATCCACTTTGGCAGGAGTACACAGTAATGCCTAAGATCCTTGGCTGGATGGCTATTTCTGTGAAGTTCTCATAAAAAAACCCTTCATCCATTTGACAATGTTATGCCAACTGGTCTGGAACAAAAATGTAGGTTTCTAAAACTATACATACATTAACTCAGCTCATCTGTGACATCATGCATATTCCAGAAAATGCAGAACACTGGTGTTGTTCTAACATACAAGCAGTAACACTGAGTTTCATCCTGAGCCACAGATTCCAAATGATTTTTCTCAGAGAGCTAATTTGCAGTTTGAACACTGATTTGCAATGATGCTTTTAATTTCCATAATGAGTGCGGGAGTTCCAGCTGACAGTATAAAGGCTTACAGTACGCAGACTTGAAGAGGGCTGTCAGAGTGGATTCATTGTCTGCTTTATGGTGAATCACCATGGCCTGGAAATAATTTATCACAGCGGTGAAACAGCTGTGAAGTGAGAAGTCTGCTGTGGTTGTTATCCCTAAGTGCTTCTCTCCTTTTGTCTGCATGACTCGGCTCACTTTGGATCACACAGGCTCTGCGGATAAAAGTCCAGACATATAAAGGTCAACCTTTCCTCTTAACTGTTCAAGGCAGAATTTGCTTCTCGCCAATATCGCAAAGTTAGCTTTAAAAGAGCACCAGCCCAGGGAGAGTGCTGATGGAGGGAGGAAGGACATGACGTTTGCTGTTGTATGCGGAATGTGCATATGCATGTGCTCTGCATTGTGTGTCTGTGCCAGAGTGGTGTCTGAGTGCGTGTGGTTGTTAAGACTCTCCTCTGTGCAAGCCCCGAAGGTTGGCCCAGACTCACTGTCATTTCTCATCCTAATGGTTCCTGTCACATTCTCTTGCCAACACACGGCCGGAGAAGAACCAAGAGCCAGGAGGAGAAAAGAAAACTCAACAGACGTTCAATCTGTCTCTTACTCTCTCAGAACAAAAGTCACTCCGTGGTTTGGAAAACAGACTAAAATGACTGCCCTCTCCTTGATAGAGTTACTTCCTTTTGCATGCACACACAGATATACGGTATTTAGAACTAGATTGGGTAGGATGGACAGATACCTGCCTGACATATTTCATGGCTTTGTGCAAGCCCAGACAGTTAAGAAACTGTCCTCCTCAATAAACCAAATGTTTTACTGATAACTGAATTATATTGCTTCCTTTCTGAATTCAATAGCCCGTCTGAACACCAAAAACCATTAAACTACATTATCAATACTTTTTATTAACAATCGACCAAATGTGACAGTTGTGTCTGTCGGTGATAAACCCACAGATAACTGAGTCTGCAGTCCATGTGAACATTTTAACCTCTTTCAGATTGTTGATTTGGCTGTACTGTCTGCAGCTTTACTGATTTTTTATTAACATTATTAAAAAAATAAACAAAAACAAAGTGGGCTGCACGGTGACTCGATGGTTAGCAGCGTCGCCTCACAGCTAGAAGATCCCCGGTTCGCGTCCCGGTTAGGACGCCTGGGATCTTTCTATGTGGAGTTTGCATGTTCTCCCTGTGCAGTGTGGGTTTTCTTCCACAGTCCAAAAACATGCTGAGGTTAACTGATTATTATAAATTGTTCATAGGTGTGAATGAGCGTGTGCTTGGTTGTCTGTCTCTATGTGTAGCCCTGTGATAGACTGGACCTGTCCAGGGTGTCCCCTGCCTTTGCCCGAGTCGGCTAGGATAGACTCCAGTCCCCTGCGACCCTGCAGAGGATTAAGTGGTGTATAGATAATGGATGCATGCAAGAACAAAGTGCACAGGACAGAGGCTTAGCAAACCATCATGGACACGAAACCTATGACTTAGATGCCCGCTCAAGCCTCTGTTATTCTGGAGAGATGACTGTGACCAAAAACAGGGTTTTATATTTTAAAAATCCTGTTGTATTTTTAAGAATTATACAAGTTAGGTTCACATATATTTAATAATAGCCAATGAGACAGACTGACATTTAATAAACTCATGCTAATTATGCTGGAACTGATCCACCCAGAATGACAAGCCTGATGCAACGCTCACAGTTATAACAGCCTCCTTTTCATCCTTTCCATCTTCTCCTCCAAGCAGATTAAATGAATACAGTATGTCGAGAACATCCTCCACACTCTTGCATCTTGGTAGTTATGAATTCAAGGCTGCACTTGGAAAATTTTGCAGCACCAACTGTCAGCAAGAGATAACTTAATTTTTGGAAGTTTAAAGGATTTAATTAGCACACACTCATAAAGTGTGCAGTTTATGTACTGTGACATAAACTGCACACTTCTCGGACTGAAGTTTTCCCTCGTTGAAGCCGGCAGACTGTGTGTGGAAAAGCTTTCTCAGCAGGTAGTGTCATTGTTGCTGCATCCGTCTTTCTCCGGATGGACGGAGCATTCATTTGCTGCTGTTACAGAGCCTGTTTTGTATTTTCCCCTTAAGCTTTCATGCATCACTTTCTCCGTGCAGAGAGATTTCCTGTCAACAATGATTCCTAACTCCCTAAATAAGTTTTGGCAAAACGATGAATCTCTAACATCTCAGTCAGGAGTTATGGGATACTCTTTTCTACAGCAGTAC
The DNA here is from genome assembly GCA_024666655.1 of Dascyllus trimaculatus. Taxonomy (NCBI): domain Eukaryota; kingdom Metazoa; phylum Chordata; class Actinopteri; family Pomacentridae; genus Dascyllus; species Dascyllus trimaculatus. Next base: position 32,629,536 of record CM045456.1, read on the forward strand.
TGATTCATTTGTGGTTTAGGCTGTTAATGGTAGACTTCTCACATAAAAATCTCGCCTTTTGCCGGATGGCTTTTTCTCCTGCTGCAATGCTTTTTTTGTTCCAAACGTCTGTGGAAGGCCTGAAATGTCAAATGCAAATGCAGCTGCTAAGGTAGTCGGACTCTCACTGCTCTCTCTGTTTTTATCTTCCTTTTATTCTGTCAATCAGCTGGTTGCAGTGCCCCCCTCCCTCCCCAACCCCCACACCATTGTCAGTACCTGTTTGTCCCAGGGGACACAACACTCTGGAGTCACTCACTTCCATCACCTTCGCTGGGTTCGATGTCACTGCTACTCCCTGCCTCTCAATAGCACCTGCAGCACAAAGACCACATTGTGTGTCTCACAATAAGGTGTTCAAATTTTGAGTGGCTGCTTCAGACTCTGCCTCACACTGCCATGAATTAGAATGCTGTTACATAAAACCATTCACATCCATTCACTATGACTCCATGACACTAAAACCGCTGTCTTAAAGACCCTAAAAATGCATAGGTTTTTCTTCAATCAAGGTCTAGGTATCAGTAATAAATCACACATGACGATATCATTTTCTGCAAACTGTTTTGGTTACTTGATATGAGAGGTTTGTTTTGTTCTGCTTCGTCAGTGCTCTACTCAGTGTTGTCTGCTGCCTTCCCAGCAAATTGGAACTCAAAAAACAAAAGCAAAACAAAACAACCTCCTACTTTGAAAAGTATGTCATAGCACTGAGTGGGGAACTCATGCACTCCAACCTCAGAAGATGCACGTCAACCAATATGGTGGCATCCACAGAGGTGAATGTTACCTGTAAACGTTGCAATGAATGCTCTCAGTCTTTGTAAATGACATACATTGTTGGCATAGCTATCATAATAATCTAACCTTTATTGATCCCCTTGGGGAAATTCCTTCTCTGCATTTGATCCATCCTGTTCATAGTCATTTAATATTCTCTCTATGTTGTTATAACATAGTATGAGTGGCAATGATGAGTGATGTTCAGTCATTGTTCGCTGTCATCTGGTGTCATGGAATGCTCAGCTGAGATGTTCAGCTTGGACAGGATGGAGTGGCTATTTTAAGTGGTAGTAATGCTTCAGTCATTGTCATTTATAAAGCACATTTAAAACAACACCCACTGTGTTAAAGTTTCAGGCAGAGAAACAAGACTATTGTTAGGCCTTTACCTAACAAGTTTGAATATTGAGATTAGGACCCTACGACATTATATACTGTAACAAATTGCCTGACAAACTAAAGATTATAGTTACTAGTAAATTAGAGCTACAGAATTATACATGGAAAAATCCAGCAAATCCAAGATTCTCTATGAGCATCATGTTGGTAAAAGAGGAAAGTAGTACTTCCTTTGAACAGAAAATAAACCTCTGGCAGAACCAGATTCAGGGAGCACAGCTGTCTGCCTCAACCAGTAGGGGTGAGGTTAAAGCTACTAATCATTCTTTATTTAGAAAATGATTTGCATACTTTGACCATCTATGATAGTTCAAGACAACCAGTATTGCAGTGATTCAGGTACTGTATGCTGCGTTCAAAGGGAATGTGCTCATAGTTGGCATGTTGGACCCCAACACCACATCTTTACCTCTTGATCAATCTGCACAGCAGTGTCTGGTTCCAAATGATGTCACGAGCACAGCATGGAGGACCCACTTCGGCAATATTTTACTTAAGTAAAGTGGTGCAAGAAGTAGTGACACATGGCCTGTCATACACCATCAAGATGGTGCACTCAGTGGTAAAATGGCAGCGTCACACACCTCTGTGCAGCCCTAGAGTGTTGTAACATTTGCACACTCATCTCTATTCTTTGTTCTTTGCTTGTAATGCTGCTCTGTGTGCCTTCAATTGCCCCCTGGGGACAAATAAAGTTTGTTGAATTTGAATTTGAACATTTGTGGGTTTGCTTCCACACACTGTCAGACTGCTGACATCTATATCTAATGAAACCAACCAACCAACCATCAACTACAATACAAAGTGAAGAAGCAGATCATGTTTGGTTTTTGACTGATGAGGCATTCATAAATGTGTTTCTTCTCTACACTTTAATGTGATTAGTAGTTATATAAAAGTCTTTTCAAATTTAAAACCATGTTCTGGAGCTTCAGCTGCTTTAATGTGTCTAATATTAATTTGGTCTCAGTTTTTAATAGTTCTGAAACACCTTTGATAGTATGTGCAAAACTCAGCACAATCAGGCATTTAGACAGGTTTCAAAAGGGACTGCCACTGATTTACACGCACAGTTCAATTAAGTTATCATGGACAGCGTTGCTCAGACTGTGAAAACAGTTCTATAATCTGTAAATCTGATGATTGTATCACAGTTAGAAAAATAGTTCATTTATTCATTACTGCACAATCCAACAGTTTAGCAGCTCAAATCAGAACTGTGATGTACTGACGTGATTCTGACAGGTCCAGTTTCCCAGTAATCGTCCCTTTGAATAAAACTTCATTTTGTTGTAGAAGAACACAAAAACGAAGGCCATAATTAAACTGTCCATTGTAATCACCCGTCAGTTTACGTACCAATTTCCTTGGTCTTTTTGATCCGCCACACTTGTTGTAGGTATGCACGCACACTTCCCAATTTCATGAGGATTTAGTGCTTTCTCCTTTTGTTTCAAACACAACAGATAGAATTGTGGCCTCACACTAGCTAATATGAAGGGCTTGTTCCAGTCCCAGAGGTGTCAGTCAGCCGATGCCTCAAACAGAGCCTCATCATTACCTGCTGCGAGAGACCTGCTGTTCCAGAGCAATGCAACTTCCTTGGGAGGGAATCCTTTCACATGTAACATAGATACATACACTATATGCAACAGTCTTCATGCTTAAAGGAGAATTTCAGTGTATTTCTTACCTGGTGTATTCCCCATTCATGAGGCTACTGTGGCTGTTTGGGTCATGCTAATTTTGCACAACACTGAAAAGACTCAGGGAAACAAGGAGTCATGAATGTGTGAACGTTGCCATCCAGAAAGCAAAGTTTTACATGAATCACTTTAAACTTTATTTTTCAGTCTTTCTTAAGTTAAACATAGAAACGAGCTGCCTGGAATTGTCTTGTTTCTCTCTGCATCATCAGTCTCTGCCCTAATTAATTTTTAATTCGTCTTCAGTCAAGGAGCTGGAAACACAGAGGATGGAGCCAGAAGCAGGAAGACAACAGGGCCATCCTAGAAGACAGAGAACCTTGGAGAACTGGTAGTGTTCCTGTGCTCACTGAGACAATAAGAAACAAGGACCTGTTGGAGTTGAATGAGGACTAGATGTTGGAGAGTCTCCATGTGTCCATGTCTTACATACACATTGCACAGTATTATGGAGTAATATTTCCTTCCCACTGCTGCTGACTGCTTGCTCATGGGGAATCCAAGGGTGATTTTGGATTGCTAGGTTTCTGTTTTTTGTTTAAAATTTTCTGAGGTCTTTACCTTATTATGTGAAGTGCTATGGGATGACATATGTTGTGAATTGAGGCTGTATAAATAAAATGTAATTGAATTGGATTGAATTGAATTAATATTTACCTGACTTCCACACTCACTGAAATACTCTAATATTGAATTATTACAGCACACTTGAGAAAAGAAGCAGAGTCGGTGTCAGATTTATTGTACACAGAACACAGTGTGGCTTACAACAAACTGAGCTGGCCTCATGGTCAACCAAAACTGTCACAGAAAGCATTTACTTTAATGAAGTTCTTTACCCTCCCCAACGTGCGTCACAGGCCTTCTCAAAGTAGGATTTTCACCTGATTGTCACCTCCTGCCATGAGCTGCATCACCACATTGTGTGTGATCATCCTGACAGGCTTTGATTACATTCAAACCGGCTCCAGCCTTTGTTTTCAGTACATCTTGTGATTTGAACACTGAGGCCTGTAGAATGTCTCCTAATGAGTGCATTGACGCACAGAGAGCTCACAGAACATCCCTATTAAAGCTTCTTTTGACACGTCACATTCGGACCATCTATTTCATGAGTCACAAGATGGAGCTGACCCCTATGGCCTTTTCTTAAATACATATATCATCAGTACATTGCATTAGCGTGATTCAGTCTTCTAAATAACTATCACCACTACATTTTAGCCTCTATGATTAGATATTTCATCACATCTATTAAATACACATAAACACAAAGTTAAATTGACCTGCATGGACATATCCATCCATCCATCCATCCATTATCTATACACCGCTTAATCCTCTGTAGGGTCGCAGGGGGGCTGGAGTCTATCCCAGCCAACTTGGACGAAGGCAGGGGACACCCTGGACAGGTTGCCAGCCCATCGTAGGGTCACACATAGAGACAGACAACCAAGCACACTCACATTCACACCTACAGACAATTAAGAATCATCAGTTAGCCTCAGCATGTTTTGGACTGTGGGGGCTGCTGGAGTACCTGGTGAAAACCCACGCTGCACAGGGAGAACATGCAAACTCCACACAGAAAGATCCCAGGCGTCCTAACCGGGATGTGAACCAGGGATCTTCTAGCTGTGAGGTGGCGCTGCTAACCACCGAGCCACCGTGCAGCCCTGCATGGACACATATATCTTATATAATATATAATTTCCCTCAGTATGCAGATGCTTGAAATGCACTGCCATTAAAAGTGGTAGGCTACTATATCCCATTTTTTTAGTGCTGATATTTTAAATATGGCATTCTGTTAACTGATTTGCAACAACAGGGCAATGTGTGTTTGCGTGTTTGTGTGTGTGTGTGTGTGTGTGTGTATCTTGTCAACTTGCCACTTTGAAGAATTCAAGGAGTGACAGAAAGAAGAAACTTCACAGTTTTCTCGAATGACTGACCTTCATGTCTTAAAGTAATGATGGACTGTTTCTCTTTACTTAGCTGAGCTGTTCTTGCCATAGTGCAGAAGGCTCTAGGAGTGGAACAAGGATATTTGTTGTATACCAGCACTTCCTCTGCACAACTGCTTGTCTCGAATGCGTTAGGAAGGCCAGGAATTCCAGCAGTTTACTTTTGACAGGACGTACCTGTTAACTAGAATACCTCTAGACTTAGAATCTGCATGAAGACAGTGCTGAAGGCAAAATAGAGTTGAAGAACAGTTGTCTTCAGTATTGTTCTACATTGTACAACTGTGTGAATGTGTCTGTTTGCTTGTGCTTCAAAGTCACCATAACAAAGGGAAACATTCTGAAGTAGTAGTAAAACTGATTGGACCTAATGACCCCATGCATCAAGCTTCTTTTCTATACTACATGAGATACATTTGTTATCAGATGCTATTGCTCTCTCACACATAACGTTATCTAATTATAAAATAAAAGCTGGCAGTCAAAAGGACACATGCTCAGTGTCTCTGCATGTCACATAAAGTCAGTTATGTGATCATCTTTATAGCATGTATGTTTCATATCCCTGATGTGGACCTGGCCAGAATATATCCAGTCCATTCTCCTGCTAAAATACGATTTCTCATTTCAGTGGAAACACCCAAGAAATAGTGTCTTCCTATACTTTCAGGGCATAAATGTATCCTCCCCAGTGCACCATAAAAAAGAGAGTGCAGCAGCCCTTATAGGGTGTAACCTAATGATCATGTTACGCTGGTTGCCCGCTGGCTTGGTAACAGTCTGGAACATTTTATTTCTTCCCATAAGTCACTCGGAGGTGTGCTGTATATTAAATGTAAGCAGTGTGCATGAATGGCCACATCATGTGAGCTGTAGGATGGTTTCGGTCGGAAAAACAGGAGATGGATAAAAGGTTACGATGTAAGAGTGGAGGAAAAACTGGTGGACTCTTGTTTCTCTTCTAAATATGCTGGAACATTTGACACAAATATCTGCTGCGCGTATTAATCATAAACCCTAAGCATTCATCACAGTGTGCTCACTTGGATGTGTGACAGCTTGAGTGTGTGTGCTTGTTGACACCCATCAGCATATGCATGTGCTATCAGTGTGTATGTACAATATGTGTGTGAGTGTGTTTCCCAGGTGTATAGGGAGCTGTGTGTTGTATATCCAAGAACTCAAAGCTGATATTTTCCAGACTGGCACATCTATCGTCACCCTCCTAGAGATGGCATCATCCTCTCATAAAGATGGTCTCCTCTCCTCTGATAGTTAATGCCTCATTGAAGCCATTTGCTAGCCTGTCCTTAATTGTGGCTAATAATCCAATCACACTCTCGGTATCAGTGTGCCAAGCACCATTAAGATAAAATGGGGACATCAGGGAAGGAAGAAAGGAAGACAGACTAATGACATTCACAAGAAAGTGAGCGCTTGGTTGTAGCTGGAGGTCCTGAGTGTGACTTTGGAGCTGATATCACTGAGATATAATGACTATCAAATAGACACTAACACTTCATACTGGAATAAAGTGGACAACTGTCATTCTGCGTCTTGGAAATGATTTTATTACCCATTATAGATCACTCTGTTTCAAACAGTTGATACTAAACTGAGGAGGCTGTGTCATGGCATCTACCACATGTCTGGATTTAATTTCCCGTGGGCACGCATTTCCCGGTGTTTCTTTTGCATGTTTTACATGAGAACACAACATCTGCAGCACCTTGTTGTGAGAAATCTCTCTGAATAATCTGATGTCATTATGCAGCTGCAGCAGCCAGAGTAAAAGCTAAGAAAATGAGAGGAGAAAGGACTTGGCCTCGGAGAGTTTGTTTTGGCTGAGGCAAGACTGTACCCAGAGCCGAACAAATATGAGACCATTACAAAGCTGCTTGGCACCCCAGTATTTTTGTTGCTCCTGACTTGATGTATGCATCCTTCTCTCCAAAGCAAACATTGCATTTTAATTAGGCTGGTGACAGTTGACCGTGTTGCCATAGAGAAGACTTTGATGTTCGCCTTAAACATGCTCAGCAACTGTGTCAAAACACGGGCTGTCTCAGACACCCCATAATGCGCTTGACGACAGCAGTACAAATGTGCCTGGAAGACCTAGAAAGCTAATTCACTGCATTTATTTTTTACCAATTGCTGAGGCCCACTTAGGAAACTTGAACATTCTCCAGCTGCATTAGTATGTGTGCAATGCTTTACCCTAACAACAAATGTAGATCAAATGTAACCCAGCCCCAATACTAATTTGTCATCCACGGGTGGAAGCAACAAAATAATGATGCTTTGGAAGGTAGCAGTATTTGAATATGTGTGTGTGTGTGTGTGTGTGTCAGTCTTTGTTGGGGAGCACAGCTTGCTTAAATTACTCATGAGGTGGACGAGAAAGGAGAAGGTGACCCATTTCACTGTTGCACTTCTGTGGCCTCCAGTCACTGTCATTCAAAGCGAGAAAGGCAGGGGGCTGTATGAAGATTGTGTTTTGGTGGGGAGCAGGTCTGGACAGTTAAAAAAGTACGGGTTTCCACAGTTCAGCTAGTTTCCCTTTCTGTAACACCCTCAGCCATCACATAATACAGGTCCAGTTCAGGTTGTTTCAGCATGAATAGCTACAAGAAGTAAAGCGTAAAGAACCTCAATCTTAATGGAACAATAACTTCTATAACAGGCACCTAAATATGCACACATTAGAAGTTATATTAGGTGCTGGTGGATGGATGGCGAATGTAATAAAAGTTAGCTATTCAGGGCACTCAGTTTATGATTAAAGGGCTGCCTAAATAAAAGCAGGGTTTTAATTCCACTGAAAAAGTGAACCGGACACAGACATTTTGGTAATTATCCAGCTAGAGCCAGCAGGTGATTAGTCCTCTGGGGTATGGGGGTCAACAGGCCATTTTTGACCTCTTTTGATTTTATCTTTATATTTCACCTTAGAAACTGTCTTGCTTGGTGTCTTTTTTTTTAGCACAACCTCACCTGTGTGATTTTATAATTGTTTATTCATTTTTGATATAATGTATGAATACACTGGACCTAAAATTACAAACAAAACACAAAACCCAAGCAGGAAAAAGTTAGATTTTTGACTGTGGACACAACAAACATGTGCAACCAATCATTTTTAAGACTTATACTGCACATATAAATAGTAATTCCCAGGCGCTTTTGTACAACTATATACAACTATTTCCAAAACCATCAGGTGTCACACTGAGACTTTACAGGAATTATTTGTGCGATTCCAAAAAACAGTTTCCATGAACCACAACACAGAGTGGCACAGAGCTCATGGAAGAGCTGCATTGCAAACTTCACATTCAGGAGTTGCCTCATTGCTCTGACACACAAAACAAAAAAACTACACTACACACTAAACACACTACGCTACACACTAATGATGTAATCCAAACATGCTAAATGTCACAAATCGATCATGCTTGCTGTTTCTCTCCGCCTCCATAACTCCCCAAACTTTCCGCTCTCTCTTAGCAGCCATATAATTTCTTGATTGGCTGATGTGGTGCACTTTCGACCAACAGGAAATGAATGTTTTTCTGGGGGTTTTTTTCTTGCCAGCACTTTCGGCTCACAAGCACTCACCACAGAATCATCCGTTTTCACTGTTTCATCCTGCACCAAACTCTCACCAAAGGCGCTCCAAAAGCAACAACATTCAGGAGAAAGCATAGCGTTTAATTTTTGTCTTAACTCTGGTTTTACTTGGCCCATCAGCACAATTGAAAAACTGGTAAATACTTTAAAGTCCGCACTTTCAACACAAGTTGAAAAAGAGACTCAGCAAGGCTGTGTCTTCTTAAATCGGTCATGTGATTTTTAACGCACCAGCACATCCGTCGACTTCAGTGGATTAGCTTAGCTTAGCATAAAAGCTGAAAAACCATCAGTCAACTGCAACTTTACCCTTTTCATATTTCTGTTATTTAACATATATAATACAGGTGTTATCGTGCTAACTAGCTAAATTTAGAGGTGCTGGTAGGCTACATTTGGACAGGGTTGATTAGCTATTTCAGCCTGCTACCAAAGCAGTCGAGTTACTAAGCTAAGCTACATTAATTGTTCCCCCAACCTCCCTGGTTGAAGCAGACCCCCACCTTCCCTGAACCTGGTCAGGGAGGGTGGGCATCTGAGCAACTCTACATCTACTGGTTCCATCAGAAGTTTCTTTGTTTTAAAAGGAAGTTTTTTGTTTCCAATATCGTCCCATGCTGACTGAGTTTCCTTCTTTACTATACGACTGTAAGATACTGACCTCACTGTGGGACATTTCCTGTGAACTGGTGATATATAATTAAAAGTGAATTAAGGTGAGGGAAGCCACATTCTTTCGCTGGAAAGGTGCATCTTCATTCAAGTGTCAAAGAGCACCAAAGCCTGAAAGTTGAGGCTCTGTCTAGTAAACAACCTGCTATAGGGTCTGCTGGACAGAAACCTGAGACTCACCTTTTCAACCAACCTTTGGTTGTTCAGTTCTACCTGGTGTTTGACTGACAGCTCTTACACCAGCTGAAATAAACTATATTAACTAATCTATTTTAACCGAACTATAAAGGTTGGATGTAAAATCTCAAACACTTAATGTGGATATATTGCTGTCACTTTGCAACCAGGAGTTTTACTGAACCCCTCTTAAAAAGTAGCCCCCAGTGTGACTGAAATGTTTAGCACTTCTGATACTAGACATCAAAGTTAAACACAAAAACAAAAAAACACCTGTGTTTTCTACAAATTGTCATCTTAAAGCACATAAAATATTACCCACAGAGTTACTGTAGACTCAGTTACCTGCTATCACCATGAGCACACAAAACAACATGTGAACTTGAGTGGGCAAGTACTGCCAGCCTAACCCTAACCCACCAGATGTGGGAGGGATGAGCGAATGAAGGAGATAATCAGTTTGGCTACGTTCACCAATAACAGTGGATTATCCCATTTGTGTCCTGTTAAGGTTTGTAAAACGACCAGGTGTAAAATGGTCACTGCAAAGACGGGTTTTGCAATTATCCTCAATGCTTCAGTCACTCCACCACTTTGTCGTCTAATTATTCTAAGGACATTTATGTAAGGAGACTGAGCTGCTCTGTAAATTCTGTCCTCCAGGGAGGATGCAATGACTGTACAAAGGTATATTTAGCTGTAGTAGGTGTAGTAACTGGCAATCGAATGGGAAAATTCCTGGTGCTAATGTGCTCTACTTTTCTTAATGTCACAGTAGTAGTTGAGGGGTCAGTCTGTTTAACAGTCCAACTCCACAGTTCAGTGCTACATTTTCATGTCTATTCACATATTATCTGGTAATATTTGCAGACATGTGTCATGTGTTGAGAACCAGATATCTGAATTTAAGTCACATAGACGTTAAAGTCCAGAGCTGTTTGTAACCAGTGTTTTGTTACAGCTGATTTTTATTTGTTTGGTCCACTCAAACTTAAAATACATAAAATATCATCTAATCTTTGTTATACAGTCCCTAAAAACAGCACCAGAGATAGTGCAGAGGAAAGGAGTAAAGGATACTAGGTCGGCTGGTAATGACCATTATTCTGAATGGCTTAGTTGTCTTTTTGTATCAGAAATACACCAGCTAATACTAATGAATGTCATACAAGTAGAACATGGATGAGCAGCCAGTCATGTGTTACATGTACTATACATATGTGCTCTCCAGCACCTCCCTGCTGTGCTTGAAAATTATTCTGACTTCAGGCCATTGTCCCATGTGAGGAAACACACTTTGAAGAAGCCCCCCAAAAGCAGGACACATTATTTAATAATTCATTCCATTACATTATTTATCAGTGGAAGATTTTCCTGAATGGATACTGTTGTCTTGTCCTGTAACTACTGCTGTTCTCAGGTGATTTTAAGCTGCACGCCAAGCTTTTAGGAAGAGAGCTAATGATGTAGGTGGGTCGATGGATTTTTTTCTGAACTCTTTATCCAGGCAAAGATCCCAGCTGGTTGCCACTCATCATCTCATAATCATCTTTTTATAGCTGCTTTCTTTTAGGACTGTGCGAGATCGACTTGGATGTGTCTTCCTTTATGGTCACCCATCATCCTGCTTTTATTCCTCTTCCATTAGGGTAAATGTTTAATTCGTCCTTGTCACTGTGAGTACATCTAAGGAACCGCCATTGTGGGCACTCTCAACTTATTGTAGCCTATTTAAAGGGGAAAAAATCAACATGCTGACTTATACAGTCAGTCAGAGTCATCAGAGGGTTGTCTGAAGTACAGAGGCTGATTAATTGTGAAGGTCAGGGTGGTGGTGGAGGGGATTTACCATCTTCATTACTGCTGTTTCTTTTTATTTTAGGTCATTGTGTGTTAAGTTGTCCACATTCTAGGACACTTGCAATGGGTAGTTTCAAGCAATCCACTTCGTGTCAATTGTACAGCCTGAAAATGGACTTAAATATGAAACCTCATGCAGTTTTGACCATTACATCTATCTGTGAAATTCAATGACTATCTCCTCATGGTGCTCTATCTGGTACATGGCCTTGGCTCTGTAAATGGGAAACAAACAAAGTGACTCAGACTGATCCACGTAACATACACAAATCCTGACATGCTAAACATCTAAATATCGGTTTCAGTTTCTGGTATGGCTTGACTACTCTGATATTACAGCTTACTATCGTTCTATAGAGTTGAGCACAGTTGTAGGTGAGCTGTTGTGCTCAAGCTGCTGTTAGAGGGTGGGTGGAGTTAAAGACCTGCACATAGTAGAAGAAGAAATGGTGTTGATGAGTTACATCAAGGCTATATTAAAGCATAAAGGGACTATTTTTTATGAAAAGTATAAAATAAATGTGTCATTTTAATTAGCAGAGTTAAGTTTTTTGGGTTTATTCAGTGATCAGGGAGAGACTTTAATCATCATTATGATCTATTCATAGGAAGCATCATCATGTCAAGCCTAACAAAGGACAGTACGATGAAAGTCAGACCTTTGGATAAATCAGTCTAAATGTGGAGCTAGTCCTCTGCTAAGCAACTGTGAAACTGTGAGGGGAAACAGCAGCATCCTGCCCTTGGACCATGACATAGTCTACATTAGCTTGCTTAAATTTTCTGTTTGGCATCTGTTGGCATCCACTGTAAAATATTGTGGACTGCTGGCAGGAGCCTTCAGAGACTTAGTACTTCCCAATGCTTAAAGTGTTTTAAGCTGGACTGCAACGGTTGCACATGGGCCAAGAGCAAACCACTGCCATTGTATTCTGAAGGGCAGTGGCAAAGCACAAAGCTTCACGACTGGTTATTGTGCAGACCATTTTAGGATACTTATACCATATTAATAACTGCAGCAGCATGAGTCGCTACTTTGTAATAAAAGTGCACACACAGCAAAATGGTAGCTTCTAAACTTTTTTGCCGTCTATGGCAGCAGAACCTTGTTGAATTATATGTGCAGCACATTGTTTTCACTGTGATGCTTTCAAGTTTTTTTGACATTTTTGTTGAGAAAGGGGGCGGACATTGAAGGGTTAAAAGTGTGTGGCAAAACAGGGGCATGAAAGGGGACTACAGTGCCATGTAAGAAGCAACAATGCACTCCTGGAGCTCAGAGGAGAGGCCCACTGGCAGAGGAAGCTGAGGACAGCAAGAGCTGAGAGTTGGCCTGAGGCTCAGAGGTGCGGGAGGCAGAACTGGATCGGGGGGGTGATCGCAGCGGGTGCCAGCGGTATAGCACTCGATGGTGGAGAAGTGACTGAGACTGTTGGTAAGGTTCAAACATTTCAAAAATGTCCTCCACAAAAGGCTGATCAGCTTCAAATATACTGTCTGGTTCATCTGGGGGAGGCTTATTAAATGGGGTTAAGACTGCAGAAACTGTAAAGCTTTCACCAGGTAAGTAGACACATAAGCTTTACCTATTCAACCTAGGCCTAGATCCCAAACTGAGACAGTCAGGCAGCATCAACACGCTGACTATGCATCAGATTGTGAGATCTAAAGAAACCATGATGATTATTTAGGCTGAGTCAAAGTTCAGTGCAGAATATAACAGCTTGCAGCCTGGATTTGACTGTAGTTAAAGTCAGTGCCACTCCACTGTCTAGACGTTTGTTTTGGCTCGGCGATGCTACCTCTCCATGGTTAGTTTGTCATCTGGGAACCATCAGTAGCCTAATTGGCAACCTTAAGCCTCCTTAAAGTTAACGACTCAAATATCAGTGCAATCAAGCAGCTGTCAAATAAAGGAGCATAAGTGTTCAGGGTTCATACCTGAACCCCATCCAGTCTTCCAGGCTGCTTCTCAGCCGATGCCAGGCTCCTCCTCCCCTCTGCATGCAGATGAAGCCTCGTACCACTCTCCTTACTTCACCTGATCACGATGGAAATGTCGCTGAACAGCTGCAGCTGGCACGCACATGTGTGTGTGGCATCGCTGCAGTGCTGCTACTGCCAGCTCCATTCTCCTTCTCTACTGAGTTTACATTTGATAATGACCTTCAGTCACTGAATGTTTGATTTCATTTAAATATAGATAGATAACTATAAATTATACTTAGATTAGAGATAAAAAAAACAAACTTACTGAGACAATACAATTGTAACCTACACTGGGTCTCTGCTGTAACTAGCCTCCACTTTCTCTTTTAATATCAAGGAAGTGCTAAAATTGATAGAATTTTTTGTTTTTTTCTCATATCAAATTTGTCTCATAACATATTCAAATACATCCTAGACATTAAATCTTTAGTCCAAGATGTATCGTTGATGTTAATGTGACTATCTGAGTGCCTGTAACAGATGTTTTCCTTGTCTATTTTTTCTGCGGTGGCTCTAACCTGTTAACACGGGTGAAATCAAGATGTTCTGCAATGCATAGGTGAGGTAAACAGTGCAGCAGGGGCCTAACTCTTCCAGCAGTACTTGTCACAGCGGTCACATTCTTTGTCGCTGCTAAATGCTAAATCTTTTCTTCACAGTCTTTTCAGCTGGCCTCATAGCGAAAGCATTATGTCTGGGTTGCAACATTGTCTGACAAAATGTGTGATCAGCCACAGGAGATGCTTCTCAGTAATATTTTTCAGCCACACAAATGATTTGATGTTGGGTTTCTCTGTTAAACCCAGCAAATGTGTCGATGAATCATCATTAATTATCTCATCAGGTGCTAGAAGGTAATACTCCCACTCAGCAAAAGTATAGGCAAACAAGAAGACAATCAAAACAGAAAGACTACATTTCATCCGCTATCCTGCAGCGCTTTGGATAGACAGTCTCCAACCTGACAGATGACAAGTATAATTATTTGAACAATCTGCTGATCATAACAGTGTGTTTGCTCCTGGGTGCAGACTGAGCAACTCTACATCTGCTCTTAGGCATCTTGTCTTTCACGGCAATCCCTACAAACCTCTGTTTACGTCCACATTCAACCTGTTTTTCTGTGACTTGTAAATTACCAGCTGCCTCGTGTTATATGGCAATTTCCTCCCACATGATTGTAGGCGGCCACAAGGTCAGTAATACATCCTGTGGTGCTGCTTGCTAACTATTCTTCCTTGGTCTTGATGAAGAAGTCCAAACACACTCAGAATGTGTCTCTGACTGGAGCACATATTTTGGCTTAAAGGAACAGTGATGTTTAGTTGACTAATCGACCTGTTATTTGAAGGAGTTTATGGTGGTGCAGTTGTTGAAGGAGCAGACCTTTAAAGACGGAGACATGCTGGATGTAGTTAACTGAACAGAGAGGACAGTATAAGTGATATGACAACATATAAGGGGAGTTCAGAAGCAACGATGATGCTGGTTTTGTAGTCGGAATGATCTGGGAGGAGATGGATAAGGGTTGGAGACGAAGGGTTATGAAGGGTTAATTAGGGGTGAACCAAGGATCAAAATGAGAAGAGTAATGACTGAGGATCATCACTGTGGAAACAGGTTTTCTTCAAACATGAGTCAAGTCTTTGTCAGGAAGAAAATCTAATTCGGTGGGTTTGCAATCAATGAAAAAACACACTCAAAAACTTTCTGGTATTGCTTCGGCACATTCCAGCTCCCATAACCTGAGTACAATATGTGAAATCACCTTTCCTGTGACACGTTTTATGTGTGCTGCAGCCAAACAGTTTAACAGTATGTGACACAGACAGTGTGTGTTGTACTCCGAGGTGCTGCAAAGGAGGCCCAGTCACTTCATTGTCCTCTGGTTCCTGTAACAATCAGTATGAGAAGAAGTCAAAGAAGCAGGAGGAGAAAACTGGTGGAAATTGAAGCAAAAAATATTAGTATGTATACATACTGTACTTCTGTATATTAGGGGTTTTCAAACTGGGAAGATGTGGCCGGGGGATTACTGAGGGAGACAAACACAGGGGCAGCAGGTCCTTTGGGTGCTGTGGGTCGTGGGGTGTGATGTGCCTGTGGATCATTCTTGTTCTGGTTTTTCTTTCTGACAGGAAAAAAACAGCAAGTGTTTGATCACACTGGGCTCTGGGGAGTTTGGAGGCCCGGTCTAGGCCTTGGGCTGTTCGTCATGTTCTCTGAGCTGTCCCCAAGCAATTTTTACTGTGTGGCAGAGGGAAACCATCCTGAGAGGGAGGCTGCTTGCACTGGTGTCTAGGTAGGTGGTATGTGTCAAATCAATATCCACATGAATGCCAGGCACCAGGATTTCCCAGCACAACATTATAATGCATCAAGATGATAATGGTTCACTTCACCTGTCTGTGTTTTTTATGCTGTGGCCAGTTGGTGTATATGAGGGTTCAGAAATACTTTGGGTCATGTGATTTACACTTCCAAAGCTATAATTTTCTCTGATATCCGACACATATGTCCATAAATCCACTTGAAAATAACAGAAAAAACACAGAACCTCTTACAACTATTGAATATCATCTTGGCTTTAGATTTCCTACAGTATTCAAGTAATCAAATGACAGTTGTCTATACATTCATGGATTAACTGATGGAACCTGCCAGGACCTGATTTGCTTTTCACGGTGCCAGGTTGCCAAAATATAAACAAATATAGCCGAAAAATGAAGTTATAATATCAAAACTAAATTTTCTTTATTCTTTAGCAAAAATCACATTTCTGATTTTTGCTATAATTCATCTGCTCACAATGCAAGATCATGGGTTACAACTCTGCAGAATCTAAATTTATAACCACAAACTAGAGTTTAGCTACTAGGCAGCACTTTCAAATGCAGACAAAACTAGCAGTGCTATTTTTTTCCCCCAAAGCCTGCGACATTAGTTTTACATTCATGTTAACTAAATCATGACCACAGTCAAACAGACTCCCTTCATACTGTAATTTGTCATACAACAATAATTTTAAATTGTAGGTATGGGTGTGGCCAATCCAAACAAATACCAGTTGCTAATAAAGACCAGCTACGAATACAGTACAACAGCTCACTTGGTAAATACACAACAGATGTAATGTGCTGTGGAAATAATCATCCTGAATTTACTAATTATGCAGCTACACATGATGGAAGTTTGGAGTTTGTATGTGTTTAATCTAAGCCCGCTCCCTCTCCCAGTGAGGTGAATGAAGGCTCTGGCCACTCTTTGAGGATTTGCATTGCATCACGTTCAGTGTCAGTGACTCTTGTGGTGTAGCTATGGGGCACAATACACACCATCAGTTTTCACATGCAATAAACTACTGATCTGATAGTGATACTGATGTATCTACAATAAGCTATTAGCTCATGCATCAGTCTATCAGACTTTTCAGTCCATAGCTCTAATTAGGTGACGGATGAAGCTTAACAAAGACACACTTCTCTTCTTCTTCTTGATAGTTATTTGTAGCTATCGTGCCTTTTAACACCTACCAGTCAAAGACCCAGCAGTTTCTTGGATTTCCCAGGCTGGTCATAATCCCTGGATTATGAAGAATAAGGTAATCCTGTTAGTATTTACCCAGCTTTGTCCTGTCAGCATTTATGTGGTAAAACAAACCAGTCCCTGTTTACCTAATTTGTTGACAGGCTGGAATGGGAGTGCGTTTGATGGAGTGGAGCGAGCGTCTTTTATGACCTTTCAGGAATGGAGCACAGTCCAACTGCACCGAGACAGCCGGCAGATCCTGTTTGATGTGTCCGCCATAGGGGGACGACGCCTGACGGACTGGGCCAAAACTGGAACTCTGGTTGTTTGTGTTTGTCAGTTTTTTATTCCCCACCCAAGGAGAAGTGACCCTGTGGGCAAGCTCCGGTTTCACAGGCGGAATTTAAACACTTCTGACTGAGAGACGACACTCCCTCCCTGCAGTAGTGGCCAATTAGGATCAAGTGTCAGCCTGTTGACACGTGAAGGATGGAATGTGTGAATGTTTGGTCAAACGAGGGTAGGGAGGTAGTGTTGGTGGTGACAAGCTTTGTCACAGACACAGAGGAAGGATTTAAAACACATGGCCCCTTCTGCAGCAGACGGAAACCTTCACTTCTATGCATGTAGATATGTCAGGCTGTCCTTTTTTCTGCCTTGTTCTTTCATTCTTTCTCCTCCAATAGTCCTTGTTGATCAAGTCAATAGACTGAGTTATAAGTTCTGCTTGTACTTCCTTTTAGCTGTTACAATTAACTTCGTACTACTCTGAATCAAATCATCAGCCAAATTCAGTTTGCTACCCAGAGTACAGGAAAAGCAGCTTTCAGACTGAGCTACTGGGGCTTTCTGAGAGGTAACAAGACAACTACAAGACAAGTAACCATAACAAAATAGCATAACATGTGAGTGGCATCTAGTGCTAGGGTAGCAGTACTTAACAATAGCTATTTAGCAGTAGCATGTAGCTTTTGCAGTAGCTAAATGGTAGCATCGGCACTGGTCACTACCTGGAGCATCTCCTAAACAGGCCTGGGTCAGTTGAACGTGGCAGTGCTGGTTGGATTGTGTAGGAGCAGTGTGAACTGGTACTAGAGGGGTGACTCTGGGACGCCAGAGTTCACCTCCTAGCCTCCTGGAGGTGTCGTGGGACCAAGTAGGAGAAACACCATTGAAGGAAGGTTTCCACCTGATGACCCCCAGAGACGTGTTAGGAATCACTGCTCACTGGTGGGTATAGAGACAGATTAGGGATCCTAGGTCCTTCACTGAGAATGAATCCTTTTTTTTCTTTTTAGCATAAGTGTCTTGTTTTTAAATTAACCAAACCACAGTTTCATAATACAGTGATATGTGAGCAGAACAGAATATGCAAATAATTTCCCAAATATGTCACAATTTTATTCAAATACTAAGAAAAAAAGCAGCAGTGGTGTGACATTTATTTTGATCCTTCAGTAAAAGTAGCAGTGACACTGTGTGGGCAGTTACAAGTTTGTGCTTTGTATTAAACTATTATCAACAAAATGCATGAACAGTAGTGTGCAGCCCTCAAAATGCATGATGACTCATTGCAGACTGGTGCATTGTTACATTACTATTGGACTGTTACTGAAGCATTGCTGTAGCGTGTGCACAGAATTGTACAGTTGGGATTTACTGTTGAGTGTCTTGTGCAGAATGTTTTATTTGTTCAAATTGTGTTTTGTATTAAAAACACTAAAACGAACCAAATCACCTGGATAACTTGTAAGGCATCTGAGTGAATGGTTTTTCTTGTTGTTGTTTGTGCGTTTGTCATCTTTGTCTTTATTTAATGGTTGACGGCACAGACAGACATGAAACAAGGGCAGAGAGAGAGAGAAGGGTGTGACGTGTGGGGAAGGTTGCTCCGCTGGGAACTGAACCATGGATGATGCAGTTACAGCATGAGGTACAGTATGGAAGCACGTGAAGAACAACATTATGTGACTGGCCGTGGCTTTCACAAAGCTCCAAACATCAATGCAGTATGATAATACATTGCTCTTTATCCTGTTCTGTTTCACTGAAGTCAGCTAACGTCATTTAAAGACCCATAGGGGCCAATAACCCCCAACAAAAGTGATCAAAAGTGCTGTGTTAATACTCTGTTGTCCCTACTTTAGGTCACTCAGTTTTACTAATGAGTATAAGGTCCATTACTACAGAGAGTTCCTGTGTGCATATACAGTCAGTCAGGCAGTTAGGTATACATGGTCTGGTACTTATAAGTGTGTGTAAACTTTTGTTGACGACTGTACACATTTCCTAAACATCTTTCCCTTCTACAACATCACCTGCCCCCATCAATTTCTAAAGTCAAAAGTTCCCTGCGGATTATCTACCACATTTCACCGAACACAGGGGTCCTGTGATGCTATTAGTAACATGAAAAATGACATCGGAGTGATCTGGGGTCTTTTGTTTGTGCAAGGTTTTTTGGTTTACTCTGCACCTTTCTTCTGCTTCTTTCCCACTTTTAAATTACGGAAGCTGCTTCAAATGGCAGAGTGAGCCACATTTTGGACACAAATTCAGGAGGCTCGTGTTGCTACACAGCATGGAAACCCATTCACAGAGTGAGCAAGCTCAAATCCATCGGAAGGGCAAATACTCAAACAATGATTCGATGGATGACACGCATGGCTGAATGCGGTTCGGAACATTTTGCTGTCTTTCAACAGGCTCAGCAGTTATTATGTGACGGCCTATTGACATCATATCTGTGGATAATGTGACTAAATGCTGGTAAAGCACAGATTTCTTATCTTGTGTGAATGAGCCACAAGCAGCACGGATGTTGGGGGGTAATTACAGGTATTATGTGAACAGGGCTTAAGTCAGCCGGAGAGGCAAAGGTGAGGGTAAAAAAAACCCAAAGCAGTTTAACTTCTCTCCTGGCTGCAGTGAGGTGCAAGGGTACTCTGGGACCCTGTGGCAGTATTGGGTGTGGTTAAAGATACAGCATGACACACCACTTATCTCACCCATCTGAAATGATGGCTGTAGTCAGAGGTGAAACATTTCTATCTACAATTTTAGAAGGGTGAAGGACATGTTCCCTCATCCTCAGTGGAAACTGTACCCTTGCTGGATGCTGAAGGTTTGTCATACACAGATTCTTCACCATCTGTTTGAATCAGAACATCTTCAAAACATAGACAGTAGCCATCTTGAGTGCACAAGCCCTTAAGAAAGCAGATTTGAATGAGCATGCCCATTCCTCCACTTATTAATCTAGTGGTTTGCACATTGTTAATGTTGGTGTTTCATTATGTGGAGAACAACCTACTGACGCTCTCACCGGCCTCTCTTCCTTTGTCCTGGCGTGTTTTTCCTTTGCGCTCACATTGGCTGCTGTATCTTTTAATGAGATCAGACTTCATTAAAGGAGGCCCCCTCAGAACCTTCCCCAGGTCTTTCAACGCAAATGCTTCAATTAGCCAAAGCGGGCGGCGACAGGCGGGAGTTGGTAGGTAGAAGAGAGACAAGAAAAGGAGAAAAGAAGGGAGGAGGCGATCCTAATGAAGCTGCAGAGTTATGAAAAGAATGTGTCAAACAAATATGTATTTGTACTTGTGGATGTACAGTAAGTGCATGCTAATGTACATCCACCAGTGTGTGTGTGTGTGTGTGTGTGCATGCGTGTAGTGCCGTGTTGACTGTGTGTTTGGCCATTTACAGTAAAACTCCACAGTGGAGTTAGTAGTCATGGGGAGGCTTTCCTCTCTTTTGGCACATAAATAAATGCTCTATGCCTGAAAGGTTGTCATGGCAACAGCATGAGGAAAATGTCTGCCATGTCACTATGGTGATGGATTCCATGAAGCCTTGCCATGTCTAGTACAGACACATGTGAGTGGAATGACTACTATATAAAGCTCACACACCCCCATATTTATCATTTAAATTGAGTAAATGAGGAACACACAGCAGGGACATTTTTGCATTCTTATCATTTACATCAGGATTGTAAGTCAGGATTCAGAAAGCAGGAGAGTCACTAAATGCTTTGAATGAATACACCGTGATGCTCTGATCGAATTAGCTCAGGCCTTGGAGTCCTGAAAAATCAGCCTCAGAGCAGAGCGGTGAAGTCTGAGTGCTGTGGTTTTAAGTGCAGGATGACAAACACAGCCTCAAGGCGCTGCATTTTGAGTAAGATAGACAACAAAGAGCGGAAGCTTGGAGATGAGTCTGAGAGAATGTAAAAAGCCTGTTTTGCCTCTGTTGCTTGTTTGAAAGAGGAAAGACAGGCAGCGCTGATTTTGGCCCTGGGGACATTGTCCAAACACTGTCAGAACAGGGCTGTCCATTTGAAGCTCTGCTGTTTGGACAAAACTGTGTTCCGTTTTTAATCCGCTTAATCTTTTCAAAGCTGTGGCTTTCTAAAATGACTTGGCAGGTTTTCCCGGTTACAGTAGGGCCTGCTTCAGCATGACATCACCGGTGTGAGTTGGGGAAACATTGCAGAAATTGCAGAGCCTGAGAACAAATGCATGCAGCAATGCTGTTGGTACTACAGCAATATGTGGACAAATCCTAGTAGGTCTTAAGAAATACACTGCAAAAAAGAGTAGCCTAAATATAAGATAAAAACACTTAATTTGAGAAGAAATTACTTAAAAGCAGTGAAATTATTGGTCCATGCAGCAAGTAAATTTTACTTGGTAAGAAATCTTGAAATAAGTTTTTTTTTTTTTTTTTCTAAGATTGTACTGTAAAATCAAGGACTAAAAATGAGCAATCAACTTTTAAAACGAGCCAAATTATCTATTGTGTCTAAAAAAATAAGATTTTAAATCTTGGCAAGTGCCAAGTAATTTGCAGTGTATAATCTGTTTTGGTGATGATTAATATCATTTTGAACAGAATTTGGAAACAGCCATTAAACAGACCACAAATACTAATATAAATAAACATGACACAGTGTAATTCTCAAGCATTGCGCTAAAATTGCCATGTCCCGGAGACTGTGTGCATCGAGAGGCACCTGGCTGCAGACCTCCACTGTGAGGTCGCTTCCGCTGCAGACCTCCACTGTGAGGACAGGAAATGCATGGGATGCATTACAAAATAAAATCGTGTAGTATTGCTAATGCATTAGCAATACGTTACATTAGCAATACAATGTAAAATCTACTACACCATTGTCTATAGTATATATCGTTTTAATTTATATTTTAGACTTGTGATTATTTTGAGAATGAGTCCTAATGTGAGTTTTTATGCCTGCTAACAGAAAAATCCTTAACTGTTATTTTTAATGCACAGTTACAGTCATAAGAATAGAACAAAGACGTGCTACAGGTGATGAAGACAACACAGTAATTACTAATATAATGACAAAGTCGGCGACTGGGGACAAAAAAATAACAGAAGTGTAACCGTTAGATACCCTTAAAAGTACTGATATCCCGCTACAGAACCGTCAGAGCCAGCGGCAGATTTCAGAAAGTCTAGCCAAGCTAAGGCTGCTGTCAGCGGGGAGCTGTGAGCGCTGACCGCCCGGTAGTAGCTGTCTAACAGGGACACTCACATCTCCGACATCGTTGGAGTAAATTTTTAAGCAGAATTTATCTTGATAAATTGACCACAGATTTGATGTTTATACAACCACTTTATTGCCTCAAATAATCTTAAAACTAAATTTTGTGTCACAGTCAAGGTCGTACCGTGGACAAGTACGCATAGTGAGAAACAGCCACAACCACTCGTTAAATGGCTGCTTCTTCGTATGATTTAATTAGCGGTTAGCAAACCAACTTCACATGTGTCACCGCCACCTACCGGACTGGACGCTTTAAATGTCCTTTTCTTTTTTTTTACCGTTATTTCCTGTCCTGACAGTGGAGGTGTTCTCACAGTGGAGGTCTGCAGCCAGGTACTCTTGTGTGCATCAAGAATAAGATTTTATCAATACCGATATCAATACGATACTCCTTGTCGATACCGATATTTATTGATACTCTTATCGATATTGCTATATGTAATTTGGTGTAAACAATGGTGTGAAAAGATGTTATTTGTTGCTTATTATCATTTTTATTACCACAAGAGGGGGTAACACGAGCAACATCATGTAACATCTCACAGCAGGGACGTCTTGTCTCAACACCTGCCTTTTAGTCTTAAGCAAGTCAACTAGTTTTGCAGTGCAAGGTACTGTCAAACAAACCAGCAGCACACCATGCGGAGACATAACAGTAACTTATATTCACAGAGTTAATAACTATTTAACAAGTCTACCCACCATGACTTGCCGTTGTCAAAGCAGTGTCTGAGATTAAGCTGGGAAGTTGCCCTGAGGAGGACGTAGCGTTAGCGTTAGCCACTTGGTTTAATAAGCCATCAAACAGACCTCCTTCAGCTTTATTCCATGAGTACCTTGCAAGTGTTTCATTAAGTTGCTGGTGTTTCCCCCCGTGGATGCAACCACTTTGGGACCAATATTGCATTTAGCCAAGTTTTCAGTCTTTTTGGTAAAGAGAGCCCACACCTTTGAACGGTTAGCTCTCAAGGCTGACATGAAGACTGAAGGCAAGCAGGTGCTACGTCATCACCTGCTGTCGAAGGCGGCTGTGTCATAACTATGTGATGGTTAGCTGGATTAAAAATACCGATAACAGTATCATTTGTCCAGAATGTTAGTGGTACCATACCGACCCAGTTAGGAACCGGGATCAAAAAATACCAGTTCTCAGTATGAATCTTTAATCAGGACTGTAGGTACTGTAGTAAATCTTAGTCTGTAGCAACAAATTCTAATCCTGCCTCTGAAACATTTGCTTTTATACAACTAAACTTCATTCTCAGTTAGATTTTTGAGGGAAATGTCTTTTCTGCTGGTTGTGGCTGTTAGTAAAGTATCACAAAAACATTTCAAATCAACATATTTCATTTTATTGTCTACTATTGCTCCTTTTCAGCCAAACAGTCATCTATTAACTAGGGCAGGGTTCATTAGCAGCTAATGGTCAAGAAGCTTCAAACATGTTGTGACAGGCTCATATTTTTAACCAAAACCGTGATGCTTTCCTAAACCTAACCATGTCGTTTTGGTACCTAAACCTAATCAGACAGTGAGGGAGAACTGTAAACAAAACTCAGGTTTAAAAATAATGGTTCCATATGGAACACTAATCCCCGTCCTGGAAAGTCCTGGTGCTGATTTGTGCAGCCATCTTTGTGACATGGAGCTTTATCCTGCTGGAAACAATCTAATAAGATGTTAAACTGTGGTCATAAAAAATGCATGTGGTCAGCAACAATACTCAGATAGACTACGACTGAATGGTATTAAGGGACTTGAAGTGTGCCAAGAAAACATTCCCCACATAATTACACCAGCAGCAGCAGCCTGGACTGTTGACACAAGGCCTTGTGTGCATGGATTCCAGCTGCTACTGTATGCAGTTTATGATGGGTGATCTGAATGTTTTCAGCCTCTGACACTGACGAATTTCGGCTTCAGCTACACAACCTTTATTCTGTTTGCAGAATAAACATTTTAAATCTGATCATTTAAATCTAAATCTAAGCAGTTTAACTAATTTTTTTTCTATCAAATGCCGTACTGTTGAGTCTTGAACCAATCAAAAAGTCAACATTTCCCATCTGAAACCACGCAGTTGTTGGAGAGCAACTGTGGCACCTGGGATACATTGTACTGGTGATCGATTTGACACGGGTCTGGCTCGTCTTGAATTAGCCTACTATCCACATCATGGTTAACTGACGGGTAAGCCCCAGGTCAGTGGTGGTTTATTGGTGAATCAGAGATCATGGTCAAACAGGCAAAAATAGTTAAACAGTTTACCCAGTAACCGAACAGGAAAACCACGCCAGAGCCTGGGAATGTTGTCCAGACACATCCAGACTTTACTGGACATCACACTAGATACACCTATCAAACACCACACTAAAACCACAAGACCTCTGGGGGTTTTCCTGTGGTGTTCATCACTGGCACAGTGGCTGTGGATGTTTTGGGTCCTGTGGGCCTCTAGGGATTGATCCCCTGCTCAGATTGAGATCTAGGCAATTTGGAGGCCATATCATGCCTTGGACTCTTTGTCATGTTCCTTGAGCTGTTCCTGAGCAGTTTTTGCAGCAGGGTGCTCTGCTGGGCAGGCGTCCTGCATTGTGGAGGGTCATTGCCACAGGGGAGTGTGTTTAGTCTGCAGCAATATTTAGGTGGGTGACATATGTCAAAGCAAGATCCACATGAATTTCAGGACTCAAGGTTTTTCAGCAGAACATTGTATTGTGATGAGACGATGATTCACTTCACCTGGTTTTAAGGTCATGGCTGTCCCATGTATGTAACACTGTCATTGTGTTGATCAAAAAATATACATTTATACATGGAATAATTAGAGGGAGGGTTGTCACAGAGGATGATTTAAAATCAACAATAATATACCTGCAATATTAACCTGACAGCAGTAACAACCTGCTCACACATCACACTGAAACTGAACATTTTACTTTGACATAGCGAACCCATTCATACACCCAGCAGATATGGAACATTAATGTTTCTTTTCTTTCTGGCCACCGCATGAAACATACCTCAGTTTATTTTCTCTGTTGTTTACCAGGTCTTAAAAAACATCTGGCTCTTTAGCTGCTGAATGTTCGGGTACAATATGTTCACATTTGTCTGTCATCTGTTTAGCACTTGGGAGGTGGTGTACAGTGAGTTTTTCACTGCAAACAGCTGCATGCTGCTCCTGGATATGAGGTTTGCCTACAAGCTCCACAGAGCTGAGGGAAACTGTAGAGCTGGGCCATGACAGTCTCTGTGTTAGATACTTATCACAATCAAATACCTTATTAATGGTATAAATATTAAGCATGTAACACTGGCTATAGTCATCTTGAACTGCTCAGTATGAGACTTGTGTTTGGTACGCCAAACAATTAGAGTCTAATTGTGTTTCCATGCTGGTGCTGCCAGAATGGAAAAGCTAGAGGGTGAGTTCCACCTGGAACACTTTGGCCGTGCACCAGTTGCTATCAGCCATAGCATGCTAGCAGGATGAGCCTTTAGAACTGAGCAGACACAGTGAGTGTTATTATTGCTGACTACTGTATATTATGGGTTGTCCGTCTGTCGGTCCCGTTCTGCTGACCTTGACATCCTTTGAACACACAGAGGGAGCTTCGTCAAATTTGGCAACAATGTTTACTTGGACTTGAGGATGAACTGGTTAGGAACTGGGGGTCAAAGGTCACTGGGACTTCACAAGACATATCTGCGGCCACAACATTCATACATGAAATATGACAACATGTTACACAAATCCCCTTTATGATTAAATGATGATTAATCTTATGGACAAAAAACAATGTCTCCAGGTCAAGGCTGAAGAGTCCTGGATGTAAGCTGTGACTTGGCTGGTTGATGGAGTCAGACAGCAGTGAGGTCATAATTCTAGTTAATCTTGTACAATGTGGTAACTCATGCTACACATTTTAATTGGTCTTCCTGCTGCCAGAACCTGAAACTGTTCTGCTCACACTGTACGGACCAGTAGACTGTCCACTGTGTGGTCTTAGTAGTGCAGTTCGACTATGATGACAACATGACAGTCCAGAGCTGCTCCTGAGAGTTTACCATGAAGGTTGTGTTATTATTCAGACAAGACAATTTATCATCATTGTTTAGAGAAACACAGTATTACTATAGTGAAATTGGTAAATGGTCTGCGCTTATATAGCACCTTTTTCTACCTTAATGGTATCCAAAGCGCTTTACAATGTGTTTCACATTCATACATTCACACACCAGTGGTGACAGAGCTGCCATACAAGGTACCTGCCTGCCATTGGGAGCAACTTCAGGTTCAGTGTCCAAGGACACTTCAGCATGTGGAGGGGCCGGGGATCGAACCGCCAACCTTGTGATCAGTGGACAACCCACTCTTCCACCTGAGCCACAGCCGCCCATACTTAAGCTCT
The DNA here is from genome assembly GCA_024666655.1 of Dascyllus trimaculatus. Lineage (NCBI taxonomy): Eukaryota > Metazoa > Chordata > Actinopteri > Pomacentridae > Dascyllus > Dascyllus trimaculatus. The sequence continues at coordinate 32,656,276 of CM045456.1, forward strand.
AGTACTTAAGTACATAAACTGAATATATGCTTCTGGCTTAAAATGCTAATATCCTATAAAAATAACGTAAATGTTGCACTTGTCTTAAAGGATAGAAGTATTTTTTTTTAAAAATATGTTTGACAACATACAGATCAAGTTGTTGTGCTGAAGCATTACTGGCATTTGTGCCATTTTATTTTTTCAGTAAGAATAATTGCAGATGAGCTGCTGTTTACATTGTTCAAAATAAAAGACAGAAATTCTATGCTTTTGCTCTTCTTTTATTTCCTCCTGCCGTACTGAGAGCTCACCGAGCCGTGACCGCTAAACTGTGTATTTTGCACCGTTACACCCTCGATAAACATTTATTATGGCTGCTAGGAGTAAATGCTTGCACAGTAAATGCGCTCTCTTTTCTTTAGATCTAAAGTTTGAGGAATTATACTCACAACTTTGGCCTGCCTTTAGTAACAGTGGAGACAAACTTCAGAGACAGCATTAAGGAATATTGAAGTAAATTACCTCATGAGCACGGTATAAGGTCACTTTATAGGAGCTGTCCGTTCAGCACCACAGCACAAGGCAAAAGACCTGCAGCTTGATATTTCTCACTCGGTTTTATCTGTTTCCTCAGTGTCCTTCAGCTTCAATATGTATTTCTCCAGACTGTTAATGGCTTGCAGCAGCTCCAGTTCAGTGTGATATGATTGAGGTAGACAATTAACTACATAATAAGTTGGAGGTTTTTAAATATGTTTACAGCTCCCCTGTTGGTAAGCTGCAATAGGCTTAGGAAATATCCCACTAATTTGCCACATAATGGCAATGGGTTTTTAAGCTGTCTTTATTGTATGGAACTGTCAGCACACTGTCATTATGAAATACATTGCCACTCTGATGTTTCCTTTCTCAGGAAATCGCATGTGCTCCCAAGATTGTCGTGCCCATTCAACTAAAGGGCGAACTTTGCTCATACTTTAGAAACAAAAATCACTTTTCTCTGTTTTTTTTCTTATCATCTAATTGCCTGGCCGACACAAACTGCTTTTCTCTGGACATCATTGGTGGTTGCTGGCTGTGAGCGAGCAATTTAAATCACACCATGAAAACAGCATCTTAGACTGAACTTGGATGGGTGACTAAAAAACATACCATGAACAAATTTAAATAGGCCCTTGAACTACTGTTGAACTTTTCAGAACCTTCATATCCAAGCCCACAGTTTAACATCTTTTCATTAAAGTGACACAAACTAGCTTAAATTACAGGAATTAAATGAGTGTAATGAGGACCTCCATCAGACAGACTCATATTAGTTTTGACTGATGTTACTTTGACCTACATGTATATTTTAGTGATTACTTATACCTTTCAGGGTTCATACACATTGAGGACAACAGATTTCCATGACTTTAAGCCTATAAACCAAAGGTTTGGTGGTATGTGTGGTGGTAAGTACATATACTGTAATTACCAACAACATTTATACAGAGTAGGACGGGGAAAGAATTCACGATACTTTATCAAGTGTCAGTGACAGTATTGTAATGCTATGATTATATCATGTTATCATCTTACAAACTTCTGCAACCAACTAATTTATGATTTAACATTTAAGAGATTGTTCGTCATAAATGCAGGGAAGTCCAGAAGTCTGAGACCACCAGGGAAGAAACTGCAAATCTGCAGTATCTGAGTTTAATGCATAATTTCAAATACTAAATTCAGCTTAACAACTTCAATGAAAACTTTAATCCATGAAAAATTACAAGTGATTTCAGAAAATCAACAAGCTCTAATCCCAGTCAACCTAATAAACCATGTTACCCCAGCCTGATGCGACGATGTTCCAAAGAGCTCCACACATGTTCAGTGTGGTCCAGGTCAGGTGACTAAGAAGGAAGGTCCTTGGTCTTTAAGTCAAAGCTTTAAGGTGTGTTTGGGCTCGTTATCCTGCTGCAGTGCCATTCCTTCTCCATGAAGCTCCAAACCGGAGGGTGGAGCATGTCTCTGAAGAATGGAGAGCTATTTCTCCGTGGTCAGGGTTGAATCGGTGACTCACAGGAGTCCAACTACAGAGTGGCAAACTCCAAAGACTTGGATATTCCAAGCAGCATGTTTTACTGTAGGCCTGACACACTGTCCCCTCCTGCTGGTCTCCTGACATTCACCTTCCTGCTACTGCCACGGGTATCTGACATGGATTCATCAGTGAATAGAACTTTTTTTCATCAGTCACTGTCGAGGTGTTTGTCCTTGTTTCCCCTCCTGAGAAGTGGTTTAAAGATGCTGCTGGTCCTCTGAGACTCTACTAGACAGCCTTCCTCTGACAGGACTGCTGATTGGATCCTTTTGTTCTTTTAGTAAATTCTGCATCTGTGATAAAACAGTTTTTCAATCTCCCAGGACACAAAGCTTGATGTATTGATCCTCTGATAGTGTGCTCACTTCTGGTCTGTCTGATGCTGCTTTGGACACAACTGATCCAGTTTTCAGAGTTCAGAGCTCCATTCACTGCCCCCTTGAAAACCTTCAATTTATCCATGATCTGACACTGAGAAAGCCCCGCTTTCTGAGTATTTGCAGAATATTTTTTCCACACATTTCATATTTTGTGTGATCTTTTACAGCCCTGACTGTTATGTGCCTGGAGATTTTCACCTGGACCCAAGTGCAGGGCACAGGACACAGTGAACAATGTTCAAAAGCATACTTTATTGTGGCAGTCTCAGATGAGGACTACTAGGAGCTAACTATGAGTGGATATCTAGGTAGGTAGAAGAGCTGACTGGGCATCGAACACATAGTGTAGTGTGGCGGGCTGTTTGATTTGGAGCAGCAGGTAGCGGTACGAGCCTCAAGTAAACTAGCAGTACATGAGCAGGTGAAACCCTCTAATGGAGACGGGAGGACAGAACTGGACTTCACATGCTGTAGCGAGCTGATTGGATGATGAGACAGGTGGAAGTAGGTTGATACGCCCAGTGACACAAGCACACAAATGCACATGCACACCAACACAGATATAGAACAGTAGACAAACAAAAAACACTAGGAATGAAAAAGACATAGAGAAAAGGAGCCAGGCACTGCCAGTACTATGCAGTATGGACAGACTGCATTGGAGAATGGATGTCAGTTTAAACAGGCTAACTTACTGTGATCATAATACCTGACAGACTGTTTGTCTGCTCTTGCATTTCATTATCAAAAATATACAGAAATCCAAGTGATATCCACTGATATGTGTTTACATACTTCAGAATGTTTTAAATTCTATTTTTCCATTTACTTGGCCATACGAATCCTGAATGTTTTTGATCTAAGCTCTCTCATTCCAGACTACTTCTCGCAAAGATTCACAAAAACACCTGTCCTCTCCTCTCCTCTCTCTATTTCCAGTGATACAGCCAGATGGCATTCTACACTTTCTCTGGCACTGAGCTGCTTCTGTCCCCTTGTGAAAAGTTTCTGGCCAGGGGCTCGGCACTCAAAGCACATTCCAAACATCACCAAGTCCAATTTATGCTCGAGGAGAACATTCCTGCTATTGCACGTGCTGAGTTCATCCTTGCATTTCTCCAACTGCTCTTTATCAAATATTAATATTTCTGTGAGTGCAGAGTAAATGTGGATTATAAAAAGAAAGGGCAGTGGGACTTAGGAAATGTGCTTGAGAGGAGCGCTCAGAGAAATGCACACACTAATCGAAAGACCTCCGGGTCAGCACAAATACCTTGAAGAAAATGAGAATTTCATTTTGGTGGTATTTTTACGAAGCCCTACCAGCCCAAACCATAGAAAGATCTTTCTCAAGGCATCATGGGAAATCCGCAGTAGGAAATAAAGCTGATGTCTCCCTTTTGAAGGGGGTAGGTGGCTGTGAGTCAAAGTCAGGCTGAACTTCACTTTGTCCTCTTCTTTGCCTTTATTGGTTTCTTGTCGTCATTACTATTTCATCCTCTGTAATGGGATGTCCGAGGTTGCAACACAGCTAACAACTATACATATGGGGAGAAAGTGCAGCCACACTCATAAAGTCACATTCATAAAACATAAAATGCCCCACATTGAGTTTACAATGAAACAAATGTGAGTAAGTGCAGGTCAGTCTGTGGTTGCCTGAAATAATACAAACAACCCAAAGCAGCATGTGGTGAAGTAAGAAAGAGAGAGTGTCAGTGAAGTGCACGAAAGCGATCCAAAGGGATGGTCAGCTTATTCTGCTAACTGGTGCTTGTATGTTTAAAATAACTGCAAAGAAAAAAAATAAGCTTTCTAATAAGATCCAAATTAGTCACGGGTTGTTGTAAGCTTTTCATTCACAATTACACCCGGCCTTATTTGCCTCCCGGTGGGCAGCAGTGGTTGTGTTCTCCCGCGTCCACTTTGTGCGCCAGGAGATAAGCGCAGCCCACTCTTTAAAAAAAAAGAAAAGAAAACAGCTCGTGCTGTTTGCATGTGGCTATCTGTGAGGCAGGTGTGCAGGGAAGCTTTGACTTTGTAAGCCATATTCAAACACAGAGGGGATTACATCTATTCTTCCCGCGCCAGAGGAGCATCCCACCGAGCCCGGGGGCTTATTTAACACTGGTCCGACACCGCCGACACATCTGTACACAGCAAAACGGACAGATAAGGGCTACTGAGTCGATCAGATATGGAAATGTACGGGACGTGCTGAAGCTGTACAGCGATGAGATGAAGCAGGCCTGTGATTGACGGGGAGGTGCGAAGACGTACACTGCAGAGGAAGAAAATGAGAGAGGAAGATAAAGGACAGTAAAGAAGCTATAGACACATTTTCTTCTGGCAGTCTCGACTTATCAGCCCCAATATGACATTAAAGTATATTAAAGGAGAATATTCACATTAAGTCTATCAGTGAGAAAGCAAATATATTTATATTAGGATGGAGGATGTACTGCTGTTGCTGGGAGACTCGCTAAATATGAGGTTATTAACTCAAGTGCAATTAGAAGGTGAACAAACATGAAACATGAAGATAACTGCAGCCCTAATTAAGCTCTGCCTTCTCGTCCGTGTGCACATTTCAAGTGCTTTTTGTCACGGCTCGACCACCTCTCCGCTACAGAGACAGCTGGCATCGCGTAGCTTTGCATGATTTACAGTGAAGTCACAGGTAGCGGTGAAGCCAGAGTGAACGTTATAGATGTGATGCTTATCTGGAGACTTATCGAGGAATGATACCATAGCTTAGTTTAAAAAGCAGCATTTAACAGCAACAATACTTAAGGTTGCAGCAATCTAATACAGCTTTCGGTACAGACATGAGATACAACCCTAGAGCTGCCAAGTTTGCAGCTAAAACAGCTATAGTTTAAATCATGACACCAAAGTCAGAGCCATTTAGATTATCACTGCAACGCAGTCTGGAATAAATCCGTGTGGCAGTCTTTATTGCATGATCAACACTGGCTGTAGACAAGTATGGCACTCCCTGCCAGGACTCAAGATTTAACAAGGGTGTACACTATGAAAAATACAACTGTGTACTTAATTCTCTGAATTTGGTTCTCATTTCTATTCTACCCCAGTGAGCCCAACGGGATTCCACAGAGATGTGCTTGAGGCTGCTGATGATGAGGAGCTACTCTTAGTGCCATTCATAAATCAGATCATTAGAAAGCAGAACTGAAGCATTAGAATGGCACATGTGACAGAGATGTTCAGAGTGGTCAAAATACGTCCAGTTAGCAGTCCCAGATAAGTAAGGGCTGATGATCCTGCTGCTGTACACTATAGGCACACGTAGTTTACCAGCTCAAATGAAATTTAGCACAAACACCCAATCTGTGGGGAAACACTGGCTTCAGCTGCTGGGGCCACGGCACTGACTTCCAAAAACTAATGGTCTCTAAAATTCTTTAGCTCATCCAGAATCAGAACTGTTTCAAATAGACACAAACAAATAAATAAATTAAATCGATGCAATAACCAAAACTGTGCTGACTGATTTGGGTTGCAGTGGGCTGTGTGCAGGATAACGGGGTATGAACATTACATAAAATGAAACAAACTGTGAACATTTACAATAAAGTACACAAGAATACATTTTTTTGTCTTTATATTGTTGATAACACTCTAAATATATTACAAGCAGTATGATGATCACGTCTCTGATCTGCAGCCGCTGGCCTCACCACCTGCTGTCCTGCCATCCCTACCCCAGCCTCTCCTGCTATCCCCTCCCTCCTCATCCCCACTCCCAACCCAACTGGTTGAGGCAGATGGCCGCCTTCCCTGAGCCTGGTTCTGTCGGAGGTTCCCCCCCTCCTCCCCATCTTATGGGGTTTTTTGGTTCCTTCCCACCGTCACTGACTGCTCGCTCATAGGGAATCCAAAGGCAACTTTGGACTGTTGGGTTTTCTGTTTTGTGTATAATTCATAAGGTCTGTACCTTACTATGTTAATCGCTGTAAGATGACTTATGTTGTAAATTTGCACAATATAATTCCGTCCCTCCAGGAATTCGTGATGTTGCAATCACAACAATTCAACCAATCTCCATGAATTCTGTGCGACCTTGCAATTTTGGCCAATCACCACGACTTTTCCACAATTTTGTCCCGCCTCCCATGAGTTCCACCAATCACAGCAGTCCCCAGAGCAAACGTAATGCACGTACGTCACCAAATTCACTTCCTTGTTTATGGTTTGAAGATGCAGACATGTGTGATAGTAATGTCCCTCAGTTACCAACAAAAATTACTGCTAAAGACCTGCAAAACAGTTCCCTGATCTTCTTCACCAAAGCGGAGGTAAACTGTTTTCACCCCATGGAATATTGAGGGGGAACACAAACCAAAACCATCCACTGACAAATACTTTTCTACCGTAAACATATCAGGAGAATGGGTGAAACCAGCGGACCACAGACCAGACAAACCACCGTGATGAAGCTGTTGCATCCAGATCTGTGTCCAGCACTGAAACAATGAAGGTCAGTTAGATTCATTAACTGACGTGACGAGCTGTGAGTGTGTGTGTGTGAACACGTGTGTGCCAGGATGGGAAATTAACTTTTTAAACTTTTAAGAATTTAAATGAATCATACAAAACAAAGGGAAAATGCAACTTTTTAGCCATTTTTTTACTGTCTCCAGCAATTTCATCGCAACAAATACTCTTAACCCTTGTGTGGTGTTCGAGTCTGTGGGACCCGTTTTCATTTTTTATAAAAAGAAAAATGATACGATTAATTATTTTTTCAAACTCAGATTCACTGACCTTTGCTCATTTTCTGTGAAGAACATTTATCAAAACAGATTTTCAATGACCACACACTGTACCCCCCCCACACATTACTATTACATACAGGATGTTTGGGTCCACTGGACCCGGGGCTAATAAAAGCGGATAAATTGTTGGTCCTGTGTACTTTCACTCTGTCCTCCTCCTGTCTGGGCCTGCTGTTAGTGTGTGTGTGTGTGTGTGTGTGTGTGTGTGTGTGAGTTTTGTGTTTCTGCCATTGACGTTCCCACATAAGGTTGCAGCATCCTTGCAAAATTCAGGTACTGACACCTGTCTGCTCTCACATTCCTGCATATTTACCCTCTGTCTTGCATGAACCAATCTTTATTTTTTCAAATTCTATCCCAGCTGCAAATTGGGGGGCAGGACACAATAAATATAGCTTTGCCAGTGTGGTTCCTCATCACAACTGATCAAGATGTCCAAAAGAGATCTCTGTACAGAGGGACTTGCAATTGTTTTCTGATGACAGCGAAGCCTTTGATGATGATGTAGGCCTAGAGGAAGAGGTTTGAGAATGGACCACAGGATCACATTTCTGAAAATTTAGAATCTGACAGTGACTTGGAAGAATCAGATGACATTGAGCATCAGCTAGCTCTAAAACGAAGATAAGCCACAGGACCAGCCCGTCAGGAGCCAGTCCCAGGACCAGCCCTGGAATCCTATGTGCCAAAGAAAGGCAAGAATGTGGTACTCATGAGTACACTGCAGAGGGATGGGAGGATCTGTGGCCAAGAGCATCAAAAATCAGAGATCATCATGGATTATAATGCCACAAAAAGAGGGGTGGACAAGCTGGTGACTACGTACAGCTGCTGGCCACTGGTGATATTCTTTGACATGTTGGACATTTCAGCGTACAACATCTTTGTCAGCAGGAACACGAGACGGACAGAAAAACACTATCTACATGCTTCAAGTGCAACAACTACATATGCAACATACACAGTAAAACTCTGCCCATCATGTGTTTATAGGCTGGTATGAAAAGGTGATGTGTTCAGTGAGGCTGATGTGTTTCTGAACTGACATAGTTACTTCATGTAATCAGCTTTTGTTGTGTAAACTGAAATTAATGGTTTAAATTTCAAATGATTTTCAAATAAATGAAAATCAATGGTTACTAAAACCTTGCTTCATTTGTAAATTTGTTGAAATTTTTCCTCTCATATCTTGATTTTAATTGATTTTCTTTTTTATTACACTTCCTTAAAAAAGAAACAAAAGCGAGTCGCACTTCAATCCATAAATCTGATCTAACAAAGGTAAGAAGTATCCCAATTACAAGAAACAAAGGTATACTGCTTGTAATTGGGATGAAGGAAACATCTGTTAAGCATCTTAACATATAATTGTTTGATTGTGTTGAACTAAACCCCAAAAAATACAGCGGGTCCACCAGACCCGCCAACACTGGCTGAGTAACAAAAATATGAACATCACACAAGGGTTAAAACATCACAACTTACATCGCAATTTTTTAGAAAAGCTGCTGTGAATTCAGGCATTTTAGGATGCAACAATCTTGAAAAGCGCCCAAGAAATCCTGGAGGGACTGATAATTACATTGAATTGAACTGAATTCTAATATATGCCTTAATCTACATTAATCCCCTGACTTTTTACATCGTACCATTTTTCAGCACCTTTGGCTTTGCTCAGTACTTTGGCAGCTGTTAGCATACTAACACATTAATATGGAGACCATATTAAACATGCAGTGACACTGTCATTTCCAGCATTGTTGCACAATAATCAAAGCCATTTTTTAACATTTCCTTTAAAAATCTCAACGTGTATCCTTCTCCATATCTTTCCATTCACATTTTGCATCACAGCGTCACAGCACTGTTAGCATGGCTGTAGTGATGTGTCTGTACACACAGGAAAGTGGTGATTAACAACTAAGCTCATGCATTTTGCATAGTTTAACCTTTAATAAACTAGAACTATTGAAATGACTGATGAACTCTGACTGTTATTCATTTTAGTTCACTTTCAAGGCAGTGATCTACAGTGCCCTCATGTTGCCAAAGGTAGAGATATACAAGTTGAGGAAGTAAATCTGAGTGTACATCCATGAATAAGGGTTAAACAGTGAGAGAGACAAACCACGGGTAGAAAAAAAAAGCCCTGCCAGCGAACAGGGACACCCAGAGGCATGAATCATCCCAGCTGACAAGGAGACAAAGGTCTGAAACATGCAATAACTCAACTCTTACTGTGAATCTGTCACTGCAGTTTGAATGTTGAATTTTACACCAGTGTGTGTGTCTATGTGTGCGTGCGTGTGAGTGTGTGTGTCTATATGTGTGTGTGTATGTGTGTGTGTGGAGAGAGAGAGAGATGCTAAATTCTCCCACTTGAAGGAAGGGCACCTCTGTGGAAAGAGGGATGGGTAGGTGCGGCCCCTGTGGGATGGAGGGGTATTTGTCAACGACAGTGTCCTGGTCAAAATAATTCTAAGCCGATACTGCTGGAGGAGACGTGAGGATAAGTGAGAGAGAGAGAGATGGAGAGAGACAAAACATGGGAGAGAAAGGCACAAAAAGAGGAAAAAATAAGAGACTTGGAGAGAGAATCTTACCTCAGCTTCCTCCCCACCATGAGGCTGTGCTGCTCTATTAACTGCATCACAGTATCAAAGAGACTGTTCTCCGCTCTGTGATTGAGTGGTACATGTGTGAGTGTCGGATACAAACAGAAATCCCTTGTGGGCAAATGAATGTACCCTAATCTCTATGTGGATTTGTACACGACTGCATGTACTTTAGGGCGTCCTTGCACATGTCAGCACAAACTCCACTATGGTAACACACACACACACACACACACACACACACACAACTCTTGACTTTGGTGGTGACAGAAAATATCCTCCAGGCCTGAATCAGTCAGGAAAGGCTGAGAATCCCTGATTCTGTCACTGATACAACTCACCATGACCTTGAGAGCAAAGTGCAACAGACGGCTCAGATTTTCAGTGTGTGATTTTGGAGTATTTGTGTGTGTGTGTGTGTGTGCCAGGCCACATGAGGTTCCTTCAATCTCCCCAATCCATCAAGCCAAAGGCTTTTGAAAGTGTAGGAGGAGGTAGAGGTATTTTATTTACGAGTGAGTGTGTGGAAGAGTGACGTTTTTTCTTTTCAAAAAATAGTCCATCCATCCAACATTTGCCACTTACTGTCACAGCGGTCAGAGGCTAAGCAAAGTAGTTACAGGCACTCCTCTTTATAGATACTTCCTCCTGCTCCTCAGGGGAGATTCCAAGGCATTCTAGGGTCAGGTGGGATACATAATCCCTCCAGTGTGTTCTGGGTCTCCCCTGGTATCCTCTCAGTCTGATGTGCCAGAAACAAGGAGGCAACCAGGGGCCACCCGGATCAGATGCCCAGACCACTTCAACAGACTCCTCTCAATGCAAATGAGCCGGGTGCTGGGAAGTGGGTCTACTTGGAGCTCCCTCTGGGTGTCTGAGCCTCTCATGTGGACCCCGTGAGGGAAATTCTCTTCAGCTGCATGTATCTGTGGTGTCATTCTTTATGTCAGCATATTAGTTCAGTGCCGGTCTAACACCTCTGAATATGTGTTGCAAAGAAGAAAACCAAAGCTGTGCTCATGATCATCAGGATGACAGGCATTACCAGACCTGTTATTTCCACTTGAACTTGTAAACACAGATGTATGAACCTTGAAAGGATATTTAGCCATAGATGTTTGTAATGAAGATATATTCCATTGATTTTACTCATCAAAGTCTGTCTACAGTGTTTGTTTGCATTTTCAGTGTGTTCATTTTTAATCGGAAATGGTACCTTCTCAAATCCAGCTCAAAGATTACAGCCAGGTAAATATTACATGTATTACCTGCTTATTATTTATTTAGAATTCCAATCACAAGTTGTATATATAATGTTTTCGTTATGTGCCCCTGTTCAGACACATACATGTGGGAATAGTGCTGAGCTGCAGTCTGAAGTTCCAACCATGCTCTGTCACATATACCACAGGTAACGTAACTAGTTAGATGTTACTCTGGGCTGTATCTCCCTGCACTGTTGGTTATTTGTAGGCCGGACTCCAGTAAATGTCTTAAATAAAGCTGTTCAAGACTGTTTCAGAGGAATGAGCACGTACATTTAGCATGAAGGTTGTAGTTTGAATGTTAAGGCGTACTTTGTGTAGAGATGCACATACCAACCTCCACTGTAAATGCTTGAATGTTGCATTAAGCATGTGAATGGTAAAGACTGTGCCTGTTCACAGTCTGTTACTTCAATGAAGATCTGATCGTCTTTTAATATGAACTTATACATCAATGCTGATAATTCCAAGGGTTTCACTCTCCTTTGTTTGCTGCTGCGTGAGGAAAAAAAAAAGTTGCATAAAGCCTGTTGTGTCTCCAGAGGAAAGCTGTGTCAAGTCTGATGAGGGATGTCACTTGAGAGAGTTACATCTGAACACTACAGGTTTGAAAAAGAAAAAGAAAAGTCGACCCTGCTTTTAGGAGGTTTAAAAATATGTCTGTACCTGTGCGAAAGGCAGGACTCACCGAGATAGCCGAGGCATGTCAAGTTGAGTTCAGAAAGTTCAGAGAAGCACGATGGCTCTCACAGATGGATTTTCAGACAGTCAGGAGACAGAATAGACGTGTCGTGGTGGAGAGGCTTCAGATCTCCTGTCGATGGTTCAGCACTGATAAAAGAACGCAGGAGAAAAAAGCTTTGAGCAGCACAGTGAGGTGCAGCTTCTGCAAAGGAAATGGGCTTTTAATAGGTAGAAGGACATGCCGACTCATGCGTATGCACATGTAGCGGCCTAAGCACATACATCGGTACACAGACACACAAAATAATGCCTCTGCTTCAGCCGCTTCTCTGCATGTAGGGAAATATGCCAGCCGTGGCACTTCTGCTGTCATAAGCGATTTAAGTTCCATAACCGCTAAACCAAATCTAAACTGGGGCCTGCCAAGAGTGCAGTGAAGGCAATTTATTTTATTGTAAATGATACTTGTCTAGCGATTACTGTTTGTGATAGATGTTTTGCTGTCAGCCAAAGGCCTCCTGAGCACAGACTGCATTCAATAATTTCATTCTGTCTGTCAGCAGTGCAGCATCTTTTTCCCTGACACACAAGAGCAGGCAGCATAAACATTCTGAATTTATGACTACAAACTCTGTGGCTTCTTTTCTGTGCAACTGTTACGTTGCGTTATATCTGCCTGTAAACTTCAACCTTTTCTGATGAGGGTAATCACAGGTACAGAAGTAGAAGACGCACTGTATAGGATTTCTGTATTTTTTTTGAAGAGATAATCTATCCTCGCCACGTTTCTGGTTAACAGCAATGGATTTTTCACAACCTCAGCCTCTCAAAACATCAATATCTATCTCAGAAAAACAAATAGACACCAGTTGTGCAAAAGAAGAAAAGGTCAAGAGGTACATCTGTTTAACATTTTCACCTTCTCCGATATCAGTCACTGTCAGGGTATTCAAACAATGATATCACTGTCAAAGAGAGAGACAGTAGTGAGGATGAAAGAAAGACAGGCTGTCTGACAAGAAAGAGAAAGCTGAGGGAGAAAGAGGAAGAGAGAGAGACAGACAGCCAGACGGGGAGCTTTAAACTGGTTACAATCAGTCTCAGACTTGACACTGAACATCCCTTGCAGCTGTTTATCGGCTCCTGTTTACACAGAGAATTAGGCTGTGCCGAAGCACCTCTGACACGGTTTTCCTGTATCTCAAGGTGTGTCATTGGGATTCTGGTAGAGCTCAGAGCAGCATGTTTGCATAGACATTTATGAAAAAACACAGTCAAATTAAACACACTGCACAGACAGAAACTTCCAGGATGTGCTCCTCGGATTAAGAAGCCCTGCACATACATCTATTGTTAGGTCAGGGTTCAGCGAAAATTCATTTTATCAGTTAGTGACATCTTATGACTGATGAGGTCCGACATAATTTGCAACCTCAAGACAGTAAAGTGCAGTGATTAGTTGATCGATAGAAAATGAATTTTTAACATGTTTGTTAAATCATAAATGGTTTTGGATTGCCAAGCTGGAAAATGGTGATGTCACATGTTTCTATGCTCCAATAAGGATTTAGCAACATTTGAATCAGAGTCTACTGGTTGGCTGTTGTCAATCAAATCTCATCCGACCCGGTTCAGCTGAGTTTTAAAGTGTTCAAATCTAAATGACTTCAAAGTGAAGACATTTTAAAACTCTAAACAATGTTTATCCATGGCTGAACATTTCCATCTTGAACCTGCAGTGTTAGGGTTACGTGGCGATAGTCTCAAAAACACACATTCAGACTTGGTGAGGATTTATACGAACGTAAGAAACCAATCCAGTCAACATGCAGGGTGGAGCTTTCTGTATCGTTCTTCTCCTTCAGAAGAAGACTCCGGTTTGAACATTTATGGCTGAATTACTCCAGTACTGCAGCTCATCATTGCGTAGTGTCGACTGGTTTTACAGTATCTGAGCAGAGGTGAGCTGATGTGTTCAAACGGCAGTGAGCAGCGGAGGGTTGAGAGAAGAGAGAGCAAGGGACTTTATTAATCTGGACATTCTAACCATTGGGTTACATCTAAGCTGTTCTGGGGGAGAAAGATGATTATCATGTTTAAAAAAGTGTAAATATATGAGAATAGAAAAAAGAGTTGTTAGGTGAATAACCAGACAGGAAGTTTAAATTGTATTCAGTGGTGTGGTGATCTCAAGGTTTGCACCAAGGAATAAACAACCTTCTTTCTCTGGTCCAGTTGAGTTCACACTGGCTTTTTACAAAGCAACATAAAGTTAAATGGACTACAAGCTAATTCATTCATGAGACAGTTTTAGTGACAGTCATTCTGTGCCATCAGTTCAAGGTGCAAAAATCAAATGTCTGTGATTGACAACAATCCATTACACGTTTTATTGCTTCTTATGGTTGTATCGACCTTGGACATAAAGAGCTAATGCAGAAATGGGTCATTCTGAGCATTACTGGCTGAAATTTCAGCTGGACCTTTAATGTCGAGAACATTGTGTGATGTGTACTAAAAGCAGGTTATATATAATTCTAAATAGATGTAATGGATGTTGCAGTGTAACACTTGGCGGTGGGTTGGAGGAATGGGACACAAACTCAACACATGTTTGTGCTGCAAGGCAGAGGATGCTGGGTTTTTATTTACAGGCCCTGCAAAATAAGAAAAGGAGCAAAGCGATTAATAACTATCGCTTGTGAATCTTTGTTGCACACGTGGAGAGGCATAAACGGGTGTTAGGCTCATTCAGTTCGGGCACTGCAAAGTGAGTTGCTGGTCGAGTATGTCCTGTAGAGTCTTTGTGGCAGTGCAATAGATGTATCTGTCACTGCCTACTTTATGGATTTTATCAGCAAGGCCTTGTAGTTAGCTTGTGTCCATAGCCAATGTGCAGCAGTGACAGAATAATGCCTAACATGTAAATGAATCATGTTTATTAAGTACTTCACAGCCTTCAAATCAGCATCAAAAATCAGGTATATTGTGGTCCAAGCAGGGTCATCAGTAAATGAGTCTGCATTGATCGATACACTATCTTCAGCTGCTTTACATTAAGTCAGAAGCTCTTCCTTTCATCCAGTCATCTGAAGGCAGCAAGACGTTCTCATAGTCTGTGTTTTGGCTTTTGTTTTTGCCTTGCTCCTCTTCCTTCTTCTGTCTTGTTGCTCTCATCATCCCCTTTCAGTGTGAGGCTGAGGGTGTGGCCTCACCTCATTCACACCTCCATCAGACCCTGGCTTCTCCTGCTCTCCGGTGGCAGATTGCTCCATGACTTTGGTTACAGCTACAGCAACTCTCCAGCCACGTCCTGTGAAACAAGCTGAGTATTTGTCTCTATTGCCTCTTGTTTGCTACTCCAGTAATCAAGTAATCAAATCACTCTAACTAAATCTTTGAGCGTTCATGCAGTTCTGCCTGTGAGCTAATACACGCAGCTGGGCAGGAGATCCAGAGGAAAGCCTTGCAACAGTCACCAAAAGCATAAACAAGCTACAAACTACTGAAGGAAACAGAATGTAATGTAATGTGATGTTAATGTTTTAAGGTTTCCATTCTGTAAAGTAAAACTAACAACTGTTGGACTTCCAGCATAACCGCACAGTCCTGCTTTGTTTGCGGGAAGGCCACAGTTGTATCCGAGGAAATAAAGTTGAGGTTTATTGGTGTTGTTGTAGAGTTACATTTGAAATTGCTTCTCCTATTTTTGCTGCTGCAAAGGAGCTGGTGTTGGTGATGGTGGAAGCGAGGCATTTAGGTGATGTGGAGTTGGTTCTGTTTGTTGTCTTTCCCTCCCCTTCTCTTTGTATACAGCTTATGTCTGCAGTGTCAGCACTGGTCTTAGCAAGGCAGTCATTTCTTTCCCACTGTCTGAAGAGCCATTCAGAAATTACAGTACCACTTGAAGTCATACCTGCATGTGCAGCTGTTCAGACCAGAATGTAAGGTTTCACTTTTACATTTGGCACTTTGACTGAGTGCAACAATAGAACAGGTTTCAGTTCCCAGATGACGATTGTAATTAGCAACCAGCAGAGTGGACTTGAATGATATGTTGGGCCAAAAGTGACTTTAACTTCTAAATTACACCTGATCCACAGAAAGGTCATTAATATAATGGCTTCCTGAGCAGCCAGGCATTGTTCAGATCATTAACTTCTAGTCATTATACTCTGGCCATAAGGAACCTGGACATGGACATAAATTATAAAAATGACACCCTGAAGTTGTCTTTTCCTTCTCTGTGTGCACACAACCATCATTCCCTTGGCCTGTCTGTGGCCTGCATCATGGAGTTACCTTAGCCAGCTGATTCTAAGCTTAACACTGGGTTTATAGTATCACAGTCAGACCATTTGCATTGCTAAAGCAGGTTCAAAAGTTCACTGCAGAAATCAAGACAGTATCCCATCAGGATCCCTAACAAAAGACATTTTAAATTGGAATCTTTATGGACTTTGTATAAAATTTAACTACTAAAGTAACCATTTGGATGAATGCTCTTGTGTGAGTCATGATTTTTATGGATTTGAGTTTCTAGACTGTATGTTATCAGACATAAAGATCCACTATAGTTTCTCACCATCTATATGTCATCAGGCCTGTATGCACCAGGCAAAACAACGTGCATATCTCTATTTTGAATTCCATTACTGTAAAGGATGTTACCACACACTGTAAGCAGCTGTTATATTGTCTTTATGATTCCAGCTCCCTCCGGGGTACAAGATGCCAGCATCCTGCCGCACATGTCTGAGGCATGTCATATTTTCTTCACAATTCATCTTTTTCAGTGGCAAACAGGGCCGTGATTGAGCTGCTGATCAGTTGGATTTATTTTCATCCTTCAGTCTCCATTTAAAAAAATACAGGCAGTTGATAAAGTAAAAGCAAAACCACCACAAGCTGCCAGAACAGCTCCAGTGCATCTTGCCATTGAGTCTCCAAGACTGTGGAACTCTGCTGACGGGATGAAACACTATTGTTCCATGGAGGGCTCTGTCTAACACGTTGGCCCTAGATCCTCCACAAGTGTTCAACTGGGTTGAGCATTTGGAACGATGAAGATCACAGGATATGATTCACATCATTTTCATTCTTGGCAAACCATTTAGTGACCTCTTTTTCGTTTTGGATGAGGACATTGTCACTGTGGAAGAGATGACTGCTATCAGAACATAAATGTTCTATCACAGGATAAAGGTGATCACTCAGAACAACTTTGTATTGATTTCTTCTAAGGCGACAAGTGGACTCAAACCATGGCAGTAGAATGGGCCCCTGGATCTTCACAGTAGAGGTCAAGGGTTCAGGAGTTTACTGCAGTTCATTATCTGTCTGTAGTGAGATTTATAGTTTTGAGTACATAAAGCTGAGTATGAGTAATTAATGTCGACTCAGTCATTTATTTGCAAGCTTTCTTTTGGAGGCATTCAACTACTTTCTATAGCCTCAATCAGTGAAAGCTACTTGCTCAGGTGTCTCAGGAGACTTTGGTCACGTGGTAAGTTTTCAAGAACAGAAACAGGGGTTGTAATCTCCACTTCTACATATGCAGCCTCCCAGATCCTGCAGACATATAGCTGTAGATGTACTTGGTTTGTTTTATCTGCCATAGAAGAGCTGGGTGCAAGATGTGCCTTCTGCTGAAAAGTCCATTTAAGTCATTTAAGGTGAGCACAGACAAACTTTCCTGCTTCAACAGATGGATGTAAAAACAGCTTTCCAGTGTCAAACTCTGCACACATATTATTCTTCACAGAGAAGCTCAAACATCCAAAAGAATTATCAAGTAGAGGAAGACTTTAAAAACAAAGAAGAAAACAGTGATAAACATCATCTGTGACAGCTGTTTTGCTGGACTATGGTTAATGTTATGCTTAAGGTGTACATGCTGCAGTGGAAGCTGCCGCATGCTGTAATTAAAACCTGTGGAAAAGGTAGCTGGTGGACCTTGGGTTGAGATTATTTTATGTGTCATGGTAATGTACCATGCATTTCCAATTTGACTTAAAAGATAAATCTACTATGTAATCTACTACAGTGTAAAGTGTGACAACCAAAAAAGCAGATTCTGGTGTTTACAGAATGCAATATGGACATGGATAACTGTCCTCTGTTGTTTATTATCTTCACATAACATTTTCAACTCACATTTAAACTTATGAAAGAAGTTTATTGCCGACAAGACAAGACTGTCAAAAGCCCCATCGGACTAAAACTGAGCCCAAGTCAAGGGACTTAACAAGGCTGAGATAGAATCAAAGCAAGGTCAGCCTGTGACTGTGCACTCAATACTTTTTAAACCTGTTGTTTCAGAGTTAAACATGGTGTAACCACAACAAACACTTTCCTCTTTCCACTGTAGCGCCACTGACTCTTTATTGTAAGTTGTTTCTTATCCATGGAGCCAAAGGGTTTTTCATGGTGGCCTTCTAAGTTGTGGAACTGCTAAAATTTTCAAAAATAGCCAAGAGCTTAAAGAGTTAAGACAATACATGGGTTTAAACTTTCAGGTTTAGGAAGTTATTAGTAGAATCCTGTTCTATCTAAAGGACTGCTGTGGGCAGTATATTGACACTTTTCCATCATTTACGTCTGCTGGTGGTCAAAGTGTGGTAATCTCCTTCCAAATCCAAGCACTCTATGCTGCTGTAGCGACATCAAGAAAAATAAATAGATAAACAGTTCATATCACACATGTTTCACATCACACATGACTAAAATATTTATCCACCACACTATCAAACGTCCCTGCAACTATATCAGCACATTCTAAATGTTTGTCATCTCAACTGAGGAAAAAAATATGCACTTTATAGAAATAAAAGCATAGCTCAAGCTCAGATTGCACAAACATTTAGATCCAAACAAACTAGAGATGTTTCACTGATAATCCTCTCTGTGATGGGCAACATGTTTTTCTTCACTCTACAAAGTCAGAAACAAAATATTTGTGCAAAGCTTTCATGCACTTGAACAGTTCATCAAACTCATAGTGACCACCTGTTGACATGATGACCAGCTTAAAAAGTCCAGCTGATGGCTGATACCAGTCATAAATAAACAGGGCTCAGTTTGTTCCCCACACACTGCTTGGGTTGTTTTTAGCTTATCAGAATCATCAAACGATATTTTTTTGGTACTTTTAAGAAAAATCAAAAAAATAGCTTGAGCTGGACGAGACCAAAGAAGGAGTAATTCGACAATTAAACATCCAACGCTAAACTCTGAACTGATGTGATTTGTCGTGGGTCAGCATCATCACAAAATTTTGGACCTTAAACTGAAAACACTTTTCTTAAACATGTTATGGCCTTAAGGAATGACACTTTGAGGCTTGAAAGACTTGAAAAGATCTGCACATACACTGTTTGTCTGATTACTTTCTGGCTGAACGAACATCGGTGGCGCCATTGACGTGTGTCTTATTGATGCACAAATGACATCCCACAGAGACCGGGATTGTGACAGCTTTCTCAGAATCACTCAGGCACAATTAGCAGGATGGATGATGGATAGAAAACAATCCTGACGCTCTCTAAAGGAAGGAAAGGAAGGGGCGCCGAGTAAATAACTAAATTATAATTGCTGTTTCTTTGTGTGTTTGGAGTGGCTGTGTTGATTCATCAAGGGTCTCTCTCTCTCTCTCTCTCTCTCTCTCTGTGTGTGTGTGTGTGTTGAGAGGTACCACGACTGTGCAATGATTGCCCAGCAGGCAATCATCATCATCTGTAAAGAGAGTTGAAGGTGCAAATGAAAAGAGTTAAAAAAAAAAGAAACAGTGCACATTATTCAGCCTATAGGCAGAAAATTAGCTTCCACTGATAAGCTATAATGACTAGAGAGGTATCTGAAGACCAGTGTCCAATTCAAATGACATTAGCAAGCGTCATGTTAGAGCCCACTGCTCCACAGCCATCAATCTTGCATTTTAATGTAGGGTTTGCCATCATAGAATTTTCAGATAATAAAAATAAATTACCTGCTCATCCATTCTCTCTTGTTGCACTTCTCTAGACTGCTTTTACCGTCGAGGGTCATGAGAGGCTGGTACCTATTCCAACTGACATAGAGTGAAAAGCAGCGTACACCCTGGACAAATCGCCAGTTCATCACAAGGCCACACACAGAGTGACCGACAACCATGCATGCTCTCACACCTACAGGTAATTTAGAATCACTACGCAGGAGCACTCGGAGAAAACCCACATAGCTGCAGGGAGAACATGCAAACTCCACACAGACAGACCCCAGTCAACAAAGAAAGTTCACAGCTAATCACTAGAGCATGACTTAGACGCTGTGAGAGAAACAGTTACAAAAAAGTTTGCACCTGCTTCATGTCCTGCAGAGGAGAAAGACGAGATGTTTTTGTAGCTAAAACTAGCACAGTCCACACTTCATTTATAAATGCAGCCTTGACAGAAACTGGATTCCAAAAATAATCATTCAGTCAAAAAAAAGTGTGCACTTGATCCAAAAATGGTAAATGGTCTTCACTTATATAGTGCCCTTCTAACTTAGTGGTGCTCAAAGCACCTGACAATGTGTATGGACACTACATGGGGTGGCTGTGGTAGTAGAGCGGGTTGTCCACTGATCGGAAGGTTGGAAGTTCGATCCCCGAACCCTCCACATGCTGAAGTATCCCTGGGAAGGCACTGAACCCCAAGTTGCTCCCAGTGGTAGGCAGGCACCTTGCATGGAAGTCTGTCACCATTGGAGTGTGAATAGGAAACACTGTAAAGCGCTTTGAGCACCACCAAGGTAGAAAGGCGCTATATAAGTGCAGACCATTTTCAATAGCTATACACTAATTGACATATCTCTCTACAGCATTGAAATATAACCTTATGGTACAAATCTATGCAGACTTATTTTAATTACAACATGCTTTGGCTGGGCTCTATCCAACTACACAGACATGATTGGAAATGCAGTTCTACCTATGATATTATATACTCAGTTTCACATTAATTGTGAATTAATGATTAAATATTTGTTTTTAAAAGCAGCAGCATAGTTATGGCTGCAATGTTAATATTTTATAAGCAAACTATTGAACAAGATATTGCTGACATATTTACAGTATAGACTGAGCAACTAAAATCTCCAATATGGTTCCTGTAGGTATTCTAATGATGATTGCTGGTGCCTCTGTAGTATATATTTGGTGTGCAGCTTCTGCAAACTACATTTTGGTGTGCCTGCACTATATAGTGGATGGAATTCCCAGTTAAGAAATCAAACAGCACTACAAAATGTTTGATTGATTGGGTGTTTATAGTGGACAAACACAGTTAAGATGGTAGATGTGCTGGAACAAGTCTGAACCACCGTGTTTCCAGGAAATATAAAATCTCTTACAAATGTTTTGGGCCCAACACCACCTTAGACCTCTTGAACCTCTGATACCTCTAGATGTATGTAGAATCCATATTTCAGTGGGTCAGTGCTGTTTTAATACACACAAAGCAGCAACAGCTTATTATATCAGTGTTTTGGCTCATCAGTGTTGTATCAATGTTTGGCTCGCAGGGATGTGACAAGTTAGTTTACAGATGAACAAAACCAGCAACATGATAAGGAAGTTTGTGCACACATAGCCAAGCACTGGTCAGTGTTCAGTGTCTTTGGCAGCGTTTTAAAGAGCAAAAGTTATTGGCAAATTGAATCATTGTGGTTTGTTAACTCACTTATGGAAAGGGGAGGTAAATCTGCAGGAAAATTTGGCTTTGATTTCAAGTATGGCAAACTTGATCCACTAGTGATCCTGCACCATGCTGACAGCCACCCAATCAGGAGTCAACGCTACAGTTATGTCTTTTAAATATACTGTATCCCGGTTGTGACTGTACAAAGGCAACAAGCAAATCATGACTGACTGTTACAGTCTCTGTTGGCAGTGAGTCAGAACAGCAGAACACAAACTGAGGAATTTGCAGGACATGTTTTTTAAAGAGCCACCAAGCTTCTAGGAACATATGCTTCCTAATGACATCAGAGGAACTGGCAACTTTCTGGAGCGACCAAGATTTAAAACACTGTTATGTCACCAAAGAACAACAGGGGGCAAGTCTGAGTCCCACGATACACAGTTACACACATCACTATATATAACTTGTTGTTACGACTCAGCCTCTGGGGGTAGCTGAGTGCAACAAAAATAAAACCAGGTGTTATTGGGTGAGGTAATGCAATTTATTGCTTAGTGACTAAATTAACACAGAACGGGAGATGCATAAAGTAGGCAAGTGTTGCTAAAAATCAAAGAACTGAATAAAACCAAACAAAGGCTAACAGAGTTAACAGAAATTTACGACGACTAAATAACAAAACACAACTAAACTCCCCCGTCAAACCGAACACAATAGCAACACCACACCGAACACAAACAAACGAGTGTCAAGTGCACATAACTAACTAAACCAAAACTGGTGCCTCAACACACATTACGAAATTACACAAGACACGAATCACCACACACACTGGCTACAGAACACACAGTAACATTAGCGTCATTTACACACAGCAAACACTAATGTCTCACTAAACTGTGCAGTGGCTAACAGAGGTCACACAAAAGTCTTCACCAAGACACCAAAATACCTCCGTACGGGTTAGCACACTGCCAGAGGAACCAGAGTACACAGAAACACAGAAAAGAGGCATCAGGTCGAACAGGTCAGATTAAATCCCAGCTGCTCTGACTGAGGGTTTGTTGAAGGCTTAATCCTCTTCAGGTGTGAAATGGCTGCGGTGGATTGGATGGAGGTGGAGGGAGTCGAGTGGTGGTCCAATCCGGCAGGTGCGGAGGTGGGGAGAACAGGTGCTGCAGAGCAGGTCCTCAGCTCGGCTAATCAGCCGAGATGGTTCTCAGATGGGGCTCTGGAGCAGTCTCCCAAGCCAGCCACAGCTGGGCTCACACAGACAGGCCTTGTCCACACGTAGCCGGGTATCTCACAAAACAAAGGTATTTTTCTACCATTTGGCCTGTCATCCACACAAAACGCAGATTTACGGCATTAAAAATGATTCTTTTAAAAATCTCCGACTAAGTGAAGATATGTAAATTCTACATTTAGGCGTCTGCATGTGGACGTCAATAACTGGAGTTCTGCGTTTCGAAACGTCACTGCCTGCGACAAAATCTGTTCTTCTGTCACATATGAGTCCTGTTGGGAAACAGTATGGATGCCCTCACAAGGTTTTTGGCGCTGTTTCTTGGACAGGCGCTTTTTTCTTGCTTGTTTTTACAGCCCAGACACTGCTTCACATTCTACAACACAGGCGAAGGACGATGTTAAGGACGGTTATTTTCCATCACTTTGCCATTCCACGTCCGAGGAAGGTTCTCCGTCGAAGATTGGATAGGATTTGGAGAACTACTGGCATGCTTATGAATGTGCTTGAAAACGCACTTATGTGCTTAGGTGTGGATGAATTTTTTTCTAAAAACAAGGTGGTGTGTACGTATGTTTTTTTTCTAGATGGAGGGGGCAGGATATTTGGTTTTACAAAAACCCAGTTACGTGTGGACAAGGTCACAGTTTTAAAAGTCCACCACATACGAAATACAGCACACTGTCACCAGTATAACACTTGTCTCAAAGAGAATACCTTCGTAAAATAAGTATGTGTGTTGCTGAGAGTGACTGGGCAAGGCAGCTCCAGATCTGATGTCCTGTGACTGTGGGTTAGTGTTGGGTGAGATTTGCCTTGTTACGGCTGTCTTTCTGGCAACCACAGCCTGATGACTGCTCTCTGACTGCACCGTAAGGAGCTCCAGAAAAAGACATGCAGTGTTTAATTTTTATTCTCTGTTTAAGCATTGATTTCTGCAGAAATACTCCTCTCAGACTCCTGACAACAAAGACAAAAGAAGCTGCATGTGCAATGAGATTAAAAACATCAATACTTGGCACAAATACCCAAGATTTATCCATAGGTACAGAAACAAAGCGCTGATGGCTCTCACTGAATTATTCTTAACAAAATACGAGAGCATCATAATTACTGTTTAGAGCCCCCGAGGAAGAGATTTCCAGCATTGTTGCTGTTCTCTCTCAGAATGGGAGATTAAGTCAATAACAGACTGTCTGCAGCCTGCATGAACAGAATGCAGATTATTTCTCCAAATGTCAATCAGGTGAGTCCTCTGATGATGTCCTTGTTGGACTTTTTCAATGTTGAAAAAAAGCCTGTGCCTCTACATCCTCATTCCAGAGATTTATGAGCAAATTCAACCTCTTTTTTTGGCATCAGTCAAATGGCTATAGAACACGTGGGATCACCTGTGGTGAACTTTTGAAAAACATTACAAATTTAAGGTAATGTTTAAAATTCTTTCTCAGGTCATAAAGTGTCAAGGTGACTTTTTATTAAGCAGTTAAAGACGGTGCAGGGCCAACAGGACCAGCACAGAACATCAGGGTGTTGTCTTGTCACTTCTAAAACATGCAAACAGACACATGGATACCAACAAACGAAAGTGACAGAGCATCGTACAAATGATGGTTTTACAGCTCAGCCCTGAAGTCGATTGCATGTGACCAGTGGCAGCTGTCTGGTTGGCTTATCGGTCACACAGATATCACAGAGGAGTAACAATGAAAGAAGGCGGCTACAGTTGTGCCTGGAGTATTGAAGATTTCCTTAGATTGCATCATCTTCTTTTTCAGCAAAGGATGCCTTAAGGATGTGAACATCTCAAAGTCAAACAGTTCAATCACAATGCGGGACAAGTAGAGAGCACAAGCAATAATGCTAAAAAATACATCCTGTAGCTTTGAATTAAAGTCTCCATTCATTTCTACAGCTTTGATTTGAGACATTATTTATTTCCCATGATTACAACCACTGCACTGTCGGTGATAATAATGGCTTTTATAGGCAGCTCCAGATCTGATATCCTCATCTCAACAACTCCATAATGCATATTCTGTAAGAGCCCCATACTGTAATAGCCTTTATCAAAATTCATTAGGAGTACAAGTGTACCCGGCTAAAGCTTGTGGTTGTGTCTGCCCATTAGTGTGTGCTCTTAATGTACTCTTGTTCACATATTTACTTAATCATATTGCAGCAGCATTTTAATGGTCAGGATATATAGACATACTTGTCAACAAGTAAATTCAATTAGACTAAAGCTCAAGGAAAGTAAGCATTAAAGACATGCCAGCTAGAAGTGGAGCCATAAGCATGTAGGTAAATCATAAAATACAATCCCTTGTGTTTATAATGAAATAAAGTATGAGCTGACTACTATGTGTGCACTCACATTTGTGAACATGTGCAAGAATCTGCAAATGGTGTTCAGATCTGTCTTGATGTTTGTACATATGCACATGCATCCGTAAATGTGAATAAGATTTGTAAGTCTGAAAAAGTAGAAATCAACATAAATGGCTGTTTGTGACTGAAAATCCTTTATTTTCACCTTTGCCTGTCCCCTTACAGTAATTAGCTTCATTCGTGCATGCCACTTTTGTTACGATCCTGCCATGTTTGCTCTGCAAACTTGGGACAGTCTGTATTTAGATATGGCTTTCTTTGCCCTGAGCTCAGCTTGCAGGCTCACTACCTCAACAGCAATGAACCAAACATGAACATGTCTTTACAACTCCATCACTCTGCTTTGCTACAGCAAAACTGTAGACACAACTACAACAGCCTTGCAATGCTACACAAAAATGTACGGTGGTATGTAGACTGTTGAGGCACATAGTAAAATGAGCAGGCAGTATGAGTCTGAAACACTAAACTCTACACTAGAAATGTACTGTATGTACACATACAGAGAGACAACAAATAAAATTCAAAAATCTAAACGTTTTTTCATGTTTTGATAATTCTATGCTTATGGGAATGTCTTTTTGCAGGTGATAATGCCTCCATTCATAGAGCACAATGGGTCACTGAACGGTCAACAGAAGGTTATTATTATTATGTATTATTAAGTAGTAGCAGCCAGAGATAACAGGTATCGTAAAGGTTGATATCAGCTTTCTACTTCAGACTCTGTGTCCATTCACATAAAATGAGGCGTTTAACGCATCATGTGACTCTTCTTCTGCACAAAATGAAACAGTGTTGTCTCTTGTTTTAATGGAACATAATGAGGATTACATAAAAAATATGACGGTAAAAAGCACTGCTACTGCAAATTATGAAAAACAGGTAGAAAACTGTTAATTGTGTGTTATTATATGTTTCTAGTGATCAATGCTGCCTCTTATTTCTTACTGACAGCTGCACATTAGAGTTGTTAAACTTTAAACTTAATGTACTTCAACATTATATTGTACTGATGTGCATTTAGGTCTGAAGCTGTCCCATAATGCAGGATATCACTTGAATTTTTGGAATTGAATATTCTCCGTAATAAATACCAAAAGAAAAACCCATTACCTGATCTGTGTTCTAGCAGCTGCAGTACCAGCAGTGTAAACTTAACTTCAAAACACAACCAAATATAAAAACATACTTATACGACTTCTAAATCCCTATTGTAAGGCAATGCATACAGTGTGTGATGCTGTAACTACACATACCTACACAACTTCATTCAGTGGTTTTAGTAACGTATCGGTCAACAGATCTACAGAAAAAACATTTTCCTTCAGCTGAGAATCTGTATTGCTCTTAAATCATGGTCAGGAAACCATTTGTTTAATTGGAGACGCTTCCTACAGCCGATTTAAATACAAAACTCTCAACATAACCTGCTCAGGACCAGGTTAGCTCCACAGCATAAGCTACCGAGCCTCCTTTGTGTTACTGAAAACTCTGACTTTAGGCTCAACATACCTCGCTAACCCACTAATCTTGCTTCGTAGTACAGCCGTCTGGCTAAACCACTGATCTTGCTTCATAGAGCATTCCTCAGATTTCAACCCAAATGAACACCTATGGGACATTTTAGATGGACATCTTCTATAGCCCTCTCTACCACCATCATCAAAACACCAAGTGAGCGCATATCTTTTAGAAAAATAGTGTTCATCCCTCAAGTAGAGTTCCAGAGACTTGGAGAATCAATGTCATGGTGCACTGAAGCTGTTCTGGTGATCCAGCACTTCCATCCATTCATTTGTCACTCATCTGTATGTTCTTCCAGAATCTCAGTACATTTACAAATCTGATCATACACCTGCAGCTCCACTACGCATTCACAAATTAGATGGTGTGTTTACAGATACCTTTACCTGTCCACCCTTTTCTGTGGCCAGGCTGTTGCTGCTGTTGTGGCTGTTACAGGTATGCTGTCAAAGGGCTTCCTTACACTCAGGTCTGCCTTCCATAGTGCTTCTGTAGTGATACCTTTTGTTCAGTTTCAATCTGACGTGTTGGCTGAGCTGCCCACCTTTTCAAGTGATCCTGTGTGTTAAAGCCCCACACCAGAGTTGGTGAATAAGATTCCAGGATAGAAAATACCGTTTTGTGAGCACCCTTTGGGAGCCTGGCTAATTCTGGTCTGCTTTTATTGGTTCACCTGTTCAACTTGAGTGAACTGGACTGTTTGTTTGCTTGTGATGATTATTTTTGTAATATGAACCTTTTTTCCAGTTGATCAGGGTGTCATATTGCTGGGAGGATAGGCACCCCTGCTAAACACTGTCTACATGGGAGTACAGCACACTGGGACATGACTGGAGTTTGGGACATTTCATTTGTTGACAGGCTTGCTGTATGACACCTAACCACTCGTCATTGTAGTCTGCCACTCAAGACATTGAGCTCAGTATCCTTAGTCCTACCTGGGCTGTGTTGGATCTACTCTGGAATATCTGTTTTTAGATTGTGTATTAAGGCCTTTTTTAGCTGTCACTATTAAAAGTCTAGTTTTAATTCCTCTCATTGGTTTCAGTCATTTGTCTGACTGTTAGTGTCTTCTTTCCCCTGGTCGTTCCAGTTGCTGTTTAATTATTCAAGTTGGATTCTGTCGATAAAATATTTGATTTATTGTAAACTTGTCCCCACCTTGTCTCAGTGCATGTATTTCACAGTATTGAAGGTTTCTAAGCTCTTGGGTTGCTGTTTCCCAGGGAGCATTGCTGAGGTCATACTTAACCTACTGTTATTGCCATTGCCACACGTAGCTATATTTTGTATTGTTAAAGTGCGTTTTACTACATTAATAATAAAAACACTTGTTTACACTGTGGCTCAGCAAAACGTCAACTTAATAGAAGATGTGACTGTGCCACTTTGAAAAAAGCCCTCCGCGTTTGGATTGATTTAGCAACAAACAGTCTTTATAGTTAGGAAGAAAAGCATGTTGAATCTCAATGGCTTTGAAAGTTGTACTGGACTTGGGTACGGTTACAAGGCTAAGATTTCTGAAGGAGGAAAAGGCGAGGAGATAATGCATTGTTATGTCATGTGGACCTTCAAGTGAATGGGAGGATTCACATTGAGGAATAATTAGATTTGGTGTTCTTGTCTCTCTGAAATATGCCATTGTATACGTCACAGCCGCCAGTCATCTTGCTTGGAGACTAGAGCCACTAAACTATGTTTTTTTTAGCATATTTTACCACAAATGTATCTCTAATATCTTCCATTTGTGTTTTGTTTGTAGGTATCCAGTCAGGTTCAGTTGTCAACAGCCCTTCAAGTTTGATGCTGTTATTCTTTGTGTTAGTTCTTGTATTAAACATTTTCATTTTCATTTTGACTTCATTTTGTGAACCCTGCTACCCTCCATTCATTCTCCTCACCTCCGAACACATTTCAGACACAGACATTTCCATTGCTCTAAACCCTGTGAAATATTACAAGGCAAGTGGTGGCGCAACAGTTTTGTCTCTGAGCTACTGATCAGAAGGTCAGAGGATCAAACCCCAATGTGTTCATTGTTGGGTCCTTAACCCTTCCTGCCCCAGGGCGCTGTACCATGGTTGACCCTGCGCTCTGACCCCAACTGGGATATGTAAAAAAAACTTCTTCTTCTTCTTCTAATACCCCCACAATAAAGTAAAAGTCCTCTCAATAACTATTTATGGTTCATTGTAACATTTATAAGGATCTTAACTGGCAGCCGTTAGATGCCAGAGGACATTGTTCATTTGACTTTTTAATGGTTTTGTTTAATTACCCAGTTTATTCAAAGCATTTTACAGATAGACTACAGTGTAGTATTAATAGACAAAAACAAGCACACCCTATTTGGGATTTTTCAAAAAATGAGCTTTCTAATTTTTGAAACCCACTTTCCCTGATGTGCACTGTAGGATAAACAAAGGACTGAATGACTATCTGTTATATGAAAGGAATCAGTCATGTTGACAAGACAACAGAAAACTACAACCCATCTTTTTTTTATCAACCAGCAATTTCCTATTGAACATTGTAGTGACTTCTAGTTAATTGGTTTGGTTTTTCTGTCCTCAGACATTTCGCTCTAATTATCATTCCCACCAGCAGCAGGCAGCGGTAATAAACCGGATGGACACTACCTGCTCAGCATCAAACAGCAGACAGTCACAGGTAGCAAAGGGTGGACAGAAACAATACTCATAAATGCTGGTCTTGTTCAGAGACAGTTCTGCCAACATAGTAGTCAAAACAATGATGCTGCATGTCAGTGAGATGTTTTTGGTTTGTTTTGTCAACCCAAAGTGATGGATAAAAGAATCAGCCAATACAGCTTTAATGTTTGTTTTGTTGCACATAGAAATGAATGCAAGAGTGCAGGAAATTGTAAGGATCCCTAATCATCTGGCCCTTTCTGACAGTTCTATGTCTGAATCAGCACTCAGAGCACACTCTGTAAAAGGTGCAACAATAATGTTACTAAGATAATAATATTAATAATCTATATTTTATTAGTCCCCTTGGGGAACTTTGTTCATTGCATGTGACCCATCCATTCTAGGAGCAGTGGGCTGCCACGGAAGCGCCCAGGGAGCAGTCAGGTGTTAGGAGCCTTGCTCAGGGGCCCACAGTGGTGGTGACTTAGCCTCTTGCCAGTCCGGGGATGCAAACCGGCAACCCACCGCTTACAAGTACGCTTCACAAGCCACTAGGCCAGCATTGGACCACCTAGTTACATTTCTATATCATATTCAAAATCATAAAACACCTTTCTCATTCACTTTGCTGTACAGTTTCACTCCTATTATAAACTTAAAGGTTCACAATAATAAAACTTTCCTGTGATGAAGACAGAGTCTGTAACAGGTCAGATTAATAAAACTCACAGATAATAAATGTAATCAAGGTTTTGTAGGAGTCTTTCCACTGTTTCTTAAACACCTGCAGCATCAAACAGCAGCATATTCCATATTAGCATCTCCAAAGAGACAGAGATGCTCTTTGGAGATGCTAATGTCCACATATTTACACACATGTAACAACGGCAGTAACTTCATGAATTCATTCTAATTATAATTGATCCCTGACATGGAGATGGATAAACTGGGATCCAACAGCAAGCCACACTGTGCACTTTTCCTCACCTCAAACAGGTGCACTGTCACACACAGAGTCAGAGTCAGCTCATCGGCTGCAGTTACACAGCAGATATCCTCGGGTTCAGTCCAAAGCTCCATCATGTCTGGCTGAACATTTTTAATTTACTGTTTGGAAATCTTTCATAAACTAGACTATTAGTCATCTGAACCTTTTGATAAGCTGCTATTAGTTTAGATTTAGTATTTTTTATTTATTACTGTCGGTATTATTTTTTATTACTGTTTTATTATACATTACGTCAGTTGGTGTACTGTCCAATCTGGCGTGTGAGATAAATAGCGTGTGTTTACTGTGGCTCCCTCCGTCACTGTGGTGTGTATGTCTGAATGAAGCTATGAGCGACGTTAATGTAAAAGCGGCCTATGTCTGAATAACACAGTGCTGTCACTTTAACCGACTGATGAAGCAGCAGTGTTACCATGTTTGAAAAGGGAATGTGAGCCATGCATACAGGGAGCATGTCCTACAGCTTTTACATTTGCTGTGTGCTCCATTTTATATGTATCAGAGAATGTTTTCTCTGAATATTTTAAGCTTTCAATGATCTTTTTTCTCATCATTCTTTAGTTGTTGATTATACAGGATTTTAGCCTTTTCCTGGCAAATGTAGCACATGTGAGACTTCCAAGGTTGTAACAAACACCAAATACGGCCCAGTATATTTCATAACTATTACAGTGCATTAAAGTACAGTTTTTATAAGATGATAAATTGCTCTGCCCAGCAAATGCAGAGGTAAGAGGTAGCTTCATGGCACCAGAGGAACTTTTCATTACAGGCCATCTGTGCACTGATTTATATATAGAAAAATCTGACACTGAGTCAGCTTTTGCCATTTTTCAGACTCAGATTTTTAGCTTGATGAGTCATGTCTCTACTTTTTGACTTCCACATTGACCTTACAAAAACATGGATTTAAAAAAAAATCTATTTAGGCTCCTAGCATATCTTTAAAAGCTTGCATCTGACTGACTTCCAAAGGAAACGCTTCCTTCTGTCTTCCCTGCTTCTCCCGTACAAACACAATCATGTGCCACACACACTCCTCATTTCCTCTGCTCTTGTTATTCGGCATGTGAGTCAAACTACCAGTTAAGCCTCCTTGTTAAAAAGATACAAATCAGTATAATTGAGAGCAGATGGTGTGGAAGTACGTACTGTATGTGTGTGTGTGTGTGTGTGTGTGTGTTGAGGGGGTGCACATTACAGGACATTTGTACCTGAATGAGGCCTGTGTTATGAGGTGAAGTGGGCACTCCATGGAGCCAGCTGGTGGCTGATAATAAGGCAGCCTGAGCTGTTCCTAGCTGTGGTTTTCAATTTAACAGCCTTTGCATAGCACACAGGTGGGGGGAAAAGCCTGAGAGCTTCTGTACAGGGCCAAAAATAATGACAAATGACATTCAGGCATCAAAAAACCCCCATTGACACTGAGCCCTACCTGTGAGGCAACACGTTGACAGAATTAACAGGAAAGGGAAATAACTAGCTGCATTTTTCAAGTGTTCTGAATGCTGACTGTATTTGGCTGCTATTATGAATGCAAAGCAACAAATACTCGCTGAGCCCAGGCGTCTATAACCATTACCATAACCTGTGAGCCATGGACAAAGCTGAAAGTCAAATGAGGCATACTGGTTGTAATGAGCTTTCCACTTTATAGGCTCATTCTCATGTGCTGCTCCCATCTCAGTCCCGTAGGCTTCACTTAATGTGAAATAGCCTACTACAGAATACACTCGCGTATTTAACAATTAAAACCTTATTCATTTGGACATGCACTGTTTTCTTCAGCCTTAAAAGTAAATTACAGTTTGTTTCAGTGTGGTGTATTTACCACAGACATGGCTATTCCGACTCTATGGATTGTTCAAACTTTGCACTTGCAGCCTCTTTGGTAGAGATTTTGGGATTTGAGGGAAACAAGCTTTCGAAATAAACGTCTTTTTTACATGAATCAAATCGAACACTTGCCTGAGTTTGACAGAAAGTAAACACAGAAAGAAACTGCCTGGAAGTTCTATGCTGTCTGACTGCACAGGCACCTACACCTGGAGACAAAGCTGCACTTCTTTGCAAGTATGCACAAGTACAGGTGATGCTTTTGGGAGACCTATGGCTGTGTGCATTTTATATACTTATACAATAGTATAATAACTGTGTTCTCTAGGGTGTTGTGTTAGATACAGCAAACTAGCTAGTAGCAACTTCTTTAGCTCCTCCATGTTCCTTTCTGTTTTACATAATCTGCTCTTTCGATTGACTCTATCTGATCTAATCACTCTGGACTCTGATCCGTTATTCACATGTACAAGGCTGATTGTCACTGCTGCTGGAATGTCTTCTTAACAAATTGAAAATGCAGTAGTAGATTATTCCATGGATTATTACGCAATCACAACGCATATCACTTGGATAGCTGACCTTATTCAGTTGAATCACAACTAATCTAGTGAATGACTGGATGTGGAAGTACCACATGATCTCTACTCCGTCGTTCTCGGCCACCTTTGGAAGTGATCCTGGGACTTCCAGCCCATACTCGATGCAGATGTTTCTGTACACTATGCCAGCTGCTTCGTTATGGTGCTCCATGTATACTGTGCATGCCTGCATCTTACAGCCAACTGGTATGAGCTGTGCTGTCTCAGGGGCCTCTTTGCGCAGCCTACACCTGGGGTCCTGTCTGGTGTAGTAGACCTCGGCCTTCATCGATCTTATGCTCAGTGCTCACAAGTGCTCAGCCTCCCTCTTTCTGCTTTGTGTACAGTCTGAGGGTTCTGGATTTGGGGTGAAACCCTCCATGCATTGTGAGGCACTTTCTTGTCTTGATACCAGACCTGATCAAGGGCAGGACATATTTGTTGTGTCCATCCAGCTGACTTGTCAGGACATGCCTTAGTCTTTGTAATTATTTGTCAGTGGCTGACTTCCTTACGGTCACCTCATGGTTTCAATTTTCCTGTGGGACTCCAAGGTAGTTGTAGCTGCCCTGAACATTTGCTATGTTGCCTTCTGGTAGTTCAGCCCATTCAGTGATGGTCATCTTGCCCCACTTTAATATCCCCTAACTACACTTGTCCTGTCCCAATGACCTTCCAATGTCATTGCTGTAAATCTTGAACATGTTGATCAGTGAAACAATATCTTGCTCATTTCTGACATAAAGTTTGATGTTATCCACAGTAACCAAAGCCACTCACTGTGATGATCTGGCTTAGGTGGTCCAAGCCTATGCCGAACAGCAGGGGAGCAGAGGATCTCCTCAGCATATGCCACACTTTCTGCTAATCTATGCAATTGACTTTCAGTTGGCCTCTAGTGTTGTTTTCCACAGTTCCATGGGTTCTTGATGAAGGATCTTAGTGTCATGTTGATGTTGTACAGCTCCAAGCACTCCAGCATCCATGTGTGTGGCATTGAGATGGAGGCTTTCTGGTAGGCTTTCATCTGTGCATCCAGAGAGTGCACAGATGGGTATTTCTAGTCTTACAGTCTTAAGTGTCTGCTTTGTTGGCTAGAAGGTGGTGCTTAGCCCCCCTGGTGTTAATTCACTCCTTTCTGGGCCCTGCTCATGTATTGAGCCATGCGCCTACTCTTCGTAGCCACTCAGATGCTTGAGAGCATCTTCCATGTTGTACTGAGGCAGGTAAATGGCCAGTAATTGGACTTAATTGTTCCCTTCTGGAGATCTGTGGATGCATTAACATCCTCTGACAAACTTTCCATAGGTACTTATTTAGCCTTGGCAAATGGTAGTTACAGGTATTAAGCTTAGTTACTGTCACTGTCTACAAAAACTCACATGTCTGTTGTCATTTCTTTGCAAAGTGAGGAAAATGTTGACATGTTGTTGCTCGAAGACAATGACAATGTGTACATTGTCCTGGAATATCAGCTTAAAGCTCTCCTGTCCTTTTTTCTTTGATTGCTTCAAACATTTTAGATTTTGTCAACAGTGATATAAGGCTTTATACTATGCAGTTATGCCCCAAAATGGGACCTATACCCCTTGTTTCTGGGTGAGACTGAGAATCTTTTAATGTACCCTCATATTCATATGTCCCATATTCTCTGCATATGTCCGCTATCACTGGGTTTGCTTGTATAGTAGCATTTCAGCAGTTCCATATTCTCTGCACTAGTCCATGGACGACTTGCTCCAGTAGCCCACTTCTCATCAGGTTCCCCTGGTTCCCCAAAACCTGACGCAGACCTTTCTGAACTGGGCGCTCACATAGGCTAAGGAGCATTACTTAAGGACCTTACTTAAGGGCCCACATTAGGCTCCCCACACCTGCTGACCAGCATTTGAGCCCCCAATCCCCTGTACCAAAGTGAGTCATATTTTCATATAATATACCTTCAACTAAGTCGATATATACACCCCTGCACACCCCTGCACAGAGGGTGCAGGGGTATATATTGACCCCTGCACACCCCCTGTGTGCAGGGGTCAAAGGGTCAAGTTTTTCGTTCATTTTCATCGGTGGGTACTTCTCCAGCATGACTGTACTTTATCAGAAGCTATCCACAGTCTTATAAATGTAAATTCAGCAAGCTGTCCTGGATGGTCCCAGAGATACGATTTATGTAAAAAATCGTGTTCATTTGTAAATCTGTAGGAGGCTTGCACTGCTTTTCCATATACACTATTTTGCATGAGTCCATGCCTCTCCAAATCTCTACAAAGGAAGAGACTTCACAGTTAGTGCAACCCCCAGAGCCACATTTATGGAAAGTACACCAAAAAAGAAGCTGAATTACCCTTTAAGCAATGCCTCAGAGTGTGTCGGAGGGGAATTGATAAGACAATCAAAGCAGGACCATTATTTGTCTATTCAAGTTAGTCTCCTATTTCAAATAGTTTCCCTTTTAGTTGTGTCGATCTGAATGTCCACCACCTGATTATTATTTTCCTCCTCTTTTCCTCCCACACTTGGGTTAAAGGAAAGACTTATTTAGCCAGAGATGAAAGGATGAGGTAAGACCAGGGATACTTCAGAGGGCTCGCCGTGTGATGTGCTGTTTGAAGCGAATGAACACGGACCATTTCAAAGACATCTGGAGACCGAATGGCCAGTGGCACTGTGTTGCCATGGCAGCTATGTGCTGCACTATCCTCCGCTCTCTATCCAGCAACCTCTGGTTAGAATATAATGTAATATCATATAATAAGAAAGCTAAAATAGATCCAATATTGAATTCTGGGACAGATGGCGAAATTATAGCGGTGATGTCTCCAACTGTCTCTCAAGTATTTGAATAACAGAACTTTACCAAATGACTTTGAAAAAGGGATGTGCAAAAGGCTAAACGTGCACCGACAGGCTGAGTTTGTGGGTATAAAAGTGAATAAAAGCCACAAGATATCATGAAACCTGTTTGATCCTTGTGATTTTCATGAGTCTTTACTTGGGATGTAGATGTGTTAGAACTTGAATTTAGCATTTTAAGAAGAGACATGGGGCATCTTGAGTTTGAGTAGCAGAAACAGTATTTCATAAACTAATAAACATGGCACCATTTTGACATGTTATTAAGCTTTGCAAAGGCTAATAAAGGAAAATCTATTTTCTCAAATTGTGTGCCTTCAGTTCTTTTTTCACCCCCAAATCATGCCTATTCTAAACTGGAGCCATCTCTAAGCACTTATCAGCACAGTAAGAACTGCAGAAGCCTCTTGGATATGAGGTGAAACATCTTTAGAACCCAAAAGAGAAGTCCAGTCCCCTTCTTCTGAAGCACTTATCAGATTGAGCAATTATCCAATTATCAGAAAAAAAATTCTCACTATTCATAGAAAAGGGTTTCTTTCATCCTTAGCTATGAAAAAAGTAAAATTCAGTCGTGACACTCAGTGCTCGCCAAGTTATTGAAACATCAAGAAATCAACTTAACCATGAAGCATAAGTTATAATGTGTACATTTGTATTTTGAATGTGTTGAGACATGGGAACCTTCAACCTTGAACAGTGTGATGAGCAAAATGTCAGCTCATTTGATTTTCTTGCGTCTAGGTCATTGACACAGCAGGGCTGGAGCACTCCAGTCCAGTGTCTGTCTCAACTGGGGATGTCACAGTACCAGAAATTTGATAGTTGGTGCCAATACCATTGAAACTCCACAATTCCCAATACCAAATTTGATTAATGAAAAAAAGAAGATGAAGAAAAAAGAATACACACTACATTTTGATGGACAGGTAATGATGGTAGCTTGCTAATGTTCTGAGCAGAACCCAGCTCAGGTTCAGAGCTCCTGCTGCATTAGACACCTGGAGACAGTATAACAACAGACTTGGTGAAGAATTGTGTGGAGCACTGCTACAACAGACGCAGCTGTCACATCTCACAGACAATAACAGTGACATTTCAGGATGTAGATATAAAGTAACAACTGAAACTCTCAGCCTAAATTATTTGAGATGTCTCTCTGAGCTGTTTAGATCATTTTGGGGTGTTTTGTGATTTTGTTCAAAATGCCTTGTGACAGCATTTTTACATTGGTTTTTGACTGTGTTTAAATTGTCCCGGATCATCTTACTCAGAAACTTTTTTGTGCCTTTTTTTTCCACAAGTCGATCAAGCCGATCCGTTGCTGCAGCCACACTTGCCGTCACCATTCCATTTTGTTGTTATTAGAGGTGTTTCATTTACAAGGAGATGCACAGGGTGTGAACTGCAGAGGAGCCAGAGGGAACCTGGCTCCTCTTAACAAGACATGAGGGTCTCACAGTATGCCTTCCATATGTCTGTGTCTTCACTGTCATGAATAAAGGCTAAAATTAGACTATTGTTGATATATGATTCATGCATAGGAGTGATTCATCACTAATTCACTTTGTTAATGGTAGCAACATGTGTGCTAAATGTTCCTGATGCTAAACAGAAGAACAAGCCGTCCTTTCTGAGGTACTTGAAGCAGGCAGGAACAGCAGCAAATCTTCATTTGTTTTCCCTTTCTAATTATTCTCAATTTTTATTCATCAAAATAAGGAACATTTACAGCTAAAACAGGTGCTAAAAAAGTGAACACAAGTGAAAGGGATAGTGTATAGTTGTGTATAGTTCAAATAGTGGATGTGTATCAACATAGCACCACTGAAAAGAGCTAACGTACATCATGAACGTGTGGTGGTGGGGGCTAGCACCGTTGCATCACAGCGAGAAGATCCCTGGTTCACGTCCTGGCCTTGGATGTTTCTGTGTGGAGTTTGCGTGTTCTCCCTGTGCCTGTGTGGGTTCTCACCGCTCCCACAGTCCAAAGACATGCTGAGCTTGATTAGTGATTCTAAATTGCCCGTAGGTGTGAATGAGAGTGTGCCTGGTTGTCTGTCTCTGTGTGTGATAGACTGGAGACCTGCCCAGGTACACCCTGCCTTCACCCTCAGTGACCTGGGATAGACTCCAACCCCCCCACAACCTTACAGAGGATGAAGTGGTGTATAGAGAATGGATGGATAAATAAAAGAATCCATGTTTATTTATTAATTCAAATAATTATGGATATTTCCTTCGGGTATTATTTTTTGGCATCATGATTTCCAGGCCTTCAAACTGCTGACAGGAAATATTCTTGCAAGTTTAGAAAGCAAGTCTAAGAACTAACTCTAGAACTCTAAGTCCTTCCTACCAAGGTTAGCTTTTAAAATCATGCATAAATATTTTATTGCTAATATGATTGCATGTTTTGCTCAGACTAAATAGAGACATTTGTTTTGATTTGTTTGTTTTTTTCAGATTGGATCTTGACTTGGACTCGAGCCCTTTTAGACTTGATCTGGACTCTCACTGAGTTTTCATTCTCTGTGAGGTAACGAAATGCAGTCAGTTTTAGTCAGGATGCACAGACAGACTAATTAAAATCTCCGTAGCTTGCCATCAACACTCCTGCATAGCTCTATGACGGACAACAGTAACAAACGTCACACATACACGTGCAAATGCCAAAAAAATCATCCCCTTGTACACTGCAGACATGCACACATCTCACGTTACTGAGGAAGCCTGTCATGAATTTAAACTCTTTCAACAGCCTGACACAGACAAGTCTTGGCATGGAATCACAGGCAGACCATCTGGAGCAGATGTTATTTATGTTTTCTTTTGTTGCCACCTGTCTAAGAATGCATACTCGTTCAAATTTACGTTTCCCCGGCATAAAAGGAAAGCCATTATTCATATGTCATGCAGGAGAGATGGTGACCCTGTGCAGAAAGACACC
The DNA here is from genome assembly GCA_024666655.1 of Dascyllus trimaculatus. Lineage (NCBI taxonomy): Eukaryota > Metazoa > Chordata > Actinopteri > Pomacentridae > Dascyllus > Dascyllus trimaculatus. The sequence goes on from CM045456.1 coordinate 32,694,793, forward strand.
TTCCCCTCACTTTAGGTGCAGACTTTGTTTCAAGGAGACCTTGCTCTTCAGATTATAATTAACTTGCATCCCCAAACTCCTGCACATTGCTTAGGTATTTCCTCATACACTTAAAAAAGATCACGGTTTGTCAGTGCCTCTACCATGGGAAGACATCCAGTACAGCAATGTAAAATTTATTCTAGGATGTCGTGAGTCAGAAATGTCAAAAACGAAGCATCGTCGCCAAGAATACTTTGACTGAAAGAAAACTTTCTTTTCCCTGCATGTTTAACACACTAAATAAGAAAAGACGGTATAAAGAGGCAGGTATAAAGATCACACGAGTGAAACGAGCCCCGAGGAGCCAAACATAATCCAGGATTGGATCAAGCCACAGGCGGCTCTTCACTGGGTGCAGCAGTGGCGGCCTGTGTAAGGCAGAGAAAGGTGGATGTGGAAAGATCAAAAGAGGGGTAAATAAAGTAAAATAAAAGCTGAGAAATACACAGAGACAAAGTAAAGTGCCTGAAGCTGAAAACAATCTCATGAGCTCTGTTCCACCGAGGACCTCGGATAAGGTCAGAGCTTTCATTCTGTCCTTTCATTTTAGAAGGAGAAAAAAATGGACCACCTACTATGACTGTTTGAGGCTGGAGATATTAGTTCTTGTCTGGTGAGATTCCCTCCCCCCTTTATTCTTTTTTATTCTTTTGTTTTTTTTGATAAGATAGACACATCTTGGCTGAAAACTCCGGCACTAGAAAGTGAAACAAACAAACAGCACAAGTTGCTGAGAGCAAGAACACTCCAATAATCACTCAAGCTGTGTCCGTATTGTCTGCCTCAAGACATTGTTTATTTGACGGCATACTCCACACAACAGAGCCAGAATTAATGTTAAGTATAATGAAGCAGGGGATATGATAAACCATCATTTTTATCTTTGTGGCTAAGTCAGTAAGGCCTTGCTGAAAGAGTCGAGCAGAATGCCAATAAGTCCTTCTCCTATGAAAAGCAAAGGATAATTCCATGTAATTACAATTTTGACCACATTTTTCTATCTATATATCTCAGAAAGATGACTATGCAACATTCCTAAAGGAGAAAAATGGGCGTGCATTTGTCAGACAGGTTGTAGACAGGCCAGCACTGCAGCCTAGTGATCTACACCATTTAGCTGAAGGTAAATCAGGGAGGTAGCACATCCAGAACATCTGCAATAGCATAGAAAAGCAGCGCACACAGCCACAGCATCAGTCTGCGATCTGCTCTCACAAAAATGCTGGTTCTTAAATGGTTCTTCAGAAGGATAGGGTTTTTTTTTTTTTTACATGCTTTGTGTGAGTCCCTAAAGTGCTATAGGTTCTACTTTTTTATCAGACTTTACTGGATTGGTTGAAGATGACAGCATAAAATTAGAGATGCAACCAGCAAATATTTACATTATCAATGAATTAACCATTTGGTCGATAAAATATTCCAATCACAATTTCCCAAATCCCAAACTGACATCTTATAATATGTTGTTCTATCTGACCAGCAGACCAGAGCCCAAAATATGAAATGTACTAGAACAGAAGGGATCCAGAAACGCTGCAAAATCTAACATTTCCTTAAGAATCATTCAAACAATAATCAAGTCCGAATAACAAAGTAAAACCAGGAGGGCCCACAAAAAACTATCCTAACAATGGTTTCTGTTTTCTAAAGTTCTTGGGTCATTAACAGTGCCTAACAGAACCATTTTTGATGTTCCAGTAGGACCACCGGATGAAGAACCTTTTCACTAACAGATCAGTGGAGGTAACAGAGGAACCAACAGTGTGTCCAGAACCTTTTCTTGGATCCCATCAGAACTGAACCGAGCAGTATCAGTTTAGGTCTACATATCTATTTAACTATAGATAAAGTAGCTATGTAGAGTTTTAAATCTTGACTGGGTCATCCTGCAAAAGGTGAGTTGTTCAAAAATGCTGGTTGTATGAGTGAATGTCGGTTTTTTTAAGATTTATTTTTGGCCTTTTATGCATTTATTGGATCGGATCAGAAACAGGAGAGAGAAGGTGGGGAAGGACATGCGGTAAATGCCCAAGGTCGGAATTGAACCCGGGACAGCCGCTACGCCTTAGCACTTGGGTCACGCGACATAACCATTAGGCTATCAGGGCGCCCCGTATGAGTGAATGTTAATAAACAGGCCACCACAAAAAGAACAACTGTCCATGTTGCCCTGTATCTGCTTCAAGTAAAAGTATGGGACAAGATGTTCACCCTAACAGTTCCATACATGTCAGTGGTGTGTTTACAGTTTGTTTTTCTGTCAACTGATCAAAAAAAGAAAAATGAATTAAAAAAAAAAACACCTGCCACTGCAGTGTTAAAACATGTCTAATCGTGTGATGACTCCGTGGTCGGTCTGACTTTGTTTTAGCAAAGAGGACATTGTGACATCTCAGCTCTCTACTTCGTATTTACAGGTTTCAGTGACAGAAACAATGGTCAAACATGGAATTACAAGAATCCAGACATAAAGAACTGTGACTAGTATTTGTAAAATGATAGAAAAGAAAGACGGATATAGAAGTACAGAAGAAAACTCTCCCAGCAAACATTAGGAGAAGCCAATAACCAGACATAGTTCTTGTTTTCAGGCAGGACAGCCACTGCTGGCACACACAAACTGAGTATGCCATTGCATCAGTTTTCACAGGTTACAGCAGACACAAAATCAATGGCATTAACCTGTTTGCGGTAAAAAAAAATCAACTGAAAGAGTAATAAGGGTCCATTTCCTGTTTGGGGGCCGGTTAAGAGAGAGGCTCGGGCCCCTCTCAGAGGACCCTGCCTGTCTGCTAGCCCAGTGGCCTCAGCAGAAACACCAAAGACAACCAATGCAAATGGATAGATTGACCCAAGGTCAGTCAATCAGACTTCAGTACTGGCAGCCCAGCCCTTAAGGGCCCACACCACACCAATATATCAATCTGTCTGCCTTCAAAAGCAATTCCAGCACATCAATAGCGTGCTATTGTGCAGACCAGACGTGGCCACGAGGGCCGATCAATACTCATATATTCCTTGTGTAGATACTCTCTTTGTCTCTCACAAGGGTTGTGAGGAGTATTTACCAGGCGAGGGCTTTTCTTTGAAAGCAAGTCTAATTTATTGTAAGCCTAGTGATGGGGACTAACATGAAAATTACAGAAAGCATAGAAGGCATTGAGTTTGACAGAACAGACTGGGGAGTAGTGTGAACACAGAGAATATCTGGCAGGCAAATTAATACAATAACAACACACAGCCAGAGCAAAAGAGATTACTACTTTCTGTGCTGCTTCTTTTGCAAAAGCATGGGTAGAAAGTAAGGGACATCAGTGCACTGGGAATCTTTATGGAGAATGCTGATTGAAGTTCATAGGCAGTGGGTGATTTGTACAGATTTTAACAAGCACATTTGTGGGCACAGAAATGATAATTGCTGTTTTTCCCTTCAACTCACATCCTTCCCCCAGCTCTGTCGTTGACGAGAGCAGTATACTTGATAATTTCAGCCCACAAGGGGAACGGCCTTTATCCTGCCTCATATTCTCTTTTGCTTATACATGAGTCACTTCAGGAAAATGACATTTAATTTTCATCCCCGTAAGAAAAAAAAAAAACATCAATACAGAACATAAGACATAAAATGAGCCAGCATGCTCCCAGTAGTTTCACTGTTAAAGCACACTGTTTGCAGAAGGTACACACTGTCATTCTTTAAGTAACAGTGGTATATAGCATACTACTTCTTCTATAGGGTGTCTGACTGAAGTTGAATGATGGAATTATGATGGAAAACTATTAGGAACAAAAAAAGCTATTATTTCTTATCATATCACTTCTCCAGAGGTCATATAACATAATTGTGAAATATAAAATGAAGGGAATGTGACCTATGCTTGAATAAGCAGCAGAAAATGGATGGAAGGATTAAAATTTTAAATGACTCCTATTCCTGTGTTTAACTCACAAGTACCTTCATGGTTGATGAACTGTTCCCCCAAGAACAAACCATATAGAAAGCAAAGGAACAAGTAGGATAACATTCTTAAACTGTCCTACAAGTCTGACGCTGTGTGTCCACTAAAGCGTTGTTTGCCAGATGCTCTCGTGAAGATGCCCAGCTGGGAGCACTGGAGAGTACTTTGGAGGCGCAGCGTTTTTTCCGCTGAGAAGCTTCGGTTGCTGTGATATGCAGTACCCACAGGAGGAACTGCAAGTAGTGATCAACTGTAGCTGACTGTAGCGTATCGGCTAGACCCACGTATGAAGGTATTATTGAAGCAAAGGGAAAGCAGCGCTAAACACTTCGATGGGCACACTCCCTCAGGGAACAGATCTGAAAAGATGGGTGGGTGTCTATGGTGTCCAATACCAGAATCAGATGCACCCACAACACGAGACGTCACGATGCAGTCCGAAGCATGGGACTGAATGAAGTGTACACATTACAAGTGTGCTAACTGCAGTTGCCATAGAAAAGCACATGGAAGCATGCTCTGAAGAGAGGATGTGTGAGAAAATACCTGTCTTTAGAATCCGTCATTTCGTTGTCCTTGTTTGACTTTTCCTTTTCTTTCAGCCACACACAAAGATGGAGCTCTTCTTCATGCTGTTGTGAAGGTGTTTTCTAGTGCTCATTTACAGCATGCGCATATGTGCCTGTACTGTCCATTTCACACTGAAGCAAGAGCAAGCCTTTAATTGACTTTTTGTCTGCCTGACAGATAGCCCAATATTCCCTCCCCTTTTAACAAAGGGAATTACATCAATGAGCAAACATTCTGATCACTCTGGGTGAGGTGGATAATTCTGATTACCTCCTAACAGCGGTGCATAACAAGGTCTGGGATATATTAGACATTACTTTGTCACTGTCAGTCTATTGGGTGACGGAGAAAAGGACCAAATCATTATAACCTGATGAATTCTTAGGCGCATCTCCCAAACCGGTGAGAAATGAGGAGTACATACTGACAGTGACACTGACAAAGTGCTGTAACCCAGCGACAGTGTGTTGAAACAAGTCTGCTCCACAGTGACTCCAACTTGCAACTTTCCCTTCATAAAGAGTCTGCTGCTGACGTTGTGGTGCCTGATACCACAGAACACCTTCAGAGGTCTTGTAGAGCGGTTCTGGCAATATGCAAATACCAAGCAGCACATCAGGTGGTAATGTCTGGGCGAATTAGAATATGTTGCTCTTAGCTTATGCTCTAAAACATAATTCAAAGGACCTTTTCCCATCACTTAATTAAATGTATGGTTGCAAGATTTAAAAAAATTCTTATTTTCACTTTTAGATCGACCTTTTAGGATGCAAACATCTTTTCATTGTGTCAGGTTGACATAACAATGTTGGTAATTGCACCATCTTCATATTGTGTATAAATGAATCAAATTTCTGTTGGTTGATTTAAAATTAAGTTCAACTTTATGAAATTGGCTTAATGACTTCATTTTATCCACCCTGAACTCAGGATTTCAACTTCCTTCTACATGCCTGAACAGACAGTTAAGACCAATAATTAGAAATGGTTTTGAATGTAGAGGAAAAGGTAATTTTACTAACTAAATGTAGTCTGTTGGTTAAATGTAATTAAATCAAAAGCATTTAGGTGGTATTATTGTCTTCATTTTTTAAATTTATTTTTGTTTGTCTGAAATTGTCTTTTTAGCCTTTGCTAAATGCCTACCTATTTCTGCTTGCTGCTGACTGTCTTTCATTTGGTGTCTGGCAGACAGTGTACACTGGGTTCATCAGGGCTTTTTCCACCCACAAGAAATAAATTAGTCAAATTACCAGCTAGAAAACCATACTTTTCAAATTACACACAGTTGTACGATGTATTTGTTAAAAGTATAAACATGGTTTATTGCAGCTTGAAACAATCCCACCAGTAAGGGACAGTTACATTCTTACCCTGACTGAGTCAGTCTAACTTGTACGTATAGAAGTGATGTTGTTTTTAAGTGTTCTTTCTTTTATCTTCCTCTTTCAAGACTTTTAAAATCATCTATTTCTTCCCCCCGCAGAATTCTGTTTATTTCTTCCCTCATTTACTGATGCATCACTTTTATTTTCCCATAGGAACATATTCAAAATTCATTTTAACAAGACATTATACTGTTTTGTCCATTTCAATCATTGTCCTCACTGCAAAATAAGAACAACTTAAGAGAATGGTCTTGAATGTTATTGTTGCTCTCTTCAGAATTTTGAGAATCTTTTTTTGTTTTTTGCATCATTGTCTCGCAGATTTTTTCATTTATGTTATTAAATGAGTTGTTAAAATGAGCATTTCTGCGCTGTGGTAAACCGAATTTTGAGTGATTCAGCCTCGTCTCTTCACATGGCTGCTCTCAGAATTGGTTCTTTTATCTGCACTCATTCCATCTGTGATGACCTCGGACAGACATCATTTCATTCTTCATTACCCCATCGATACAGCAGCACTGAAGGCCACTCTCCTCTCACTTCCTGCCTCAAATCACTGCCCCTTTGATGCCCCACTGTGCGATGGTTATCGCGCTATAACGCTGTCCAACGGAGGCTTGACCGTCAATCAAAGCTTTATGCAACTTTTGAAACCTTGACAATGTAAACTCACAGAATGCACTGTCAAGAAGTCAATCTTGAAATAAATATTCCTCGCCAGTGTTAAAAGAAAAACAACAAAGGGCACATATTGCTGTCACAAGTCTTTCAGCCACATTTAACCTTGCCAAAGAGGGGCTTTGCTCCAAAAAGACTTTTACAGCAAGAAACTTCTAAAAGCCAATTAAACCATTACATTCAGCTCAGTACAAAGCTAGTATACGTATTGCCCTGTACATTGCACCCTTCTGGTTGTCTTTCCTGTTTTGTTGCCAATAGATAATTAAGACAAAACATCAAAATCTTACGCAAGCAGAAATGTTCATCCTCCCACAGTCCTTTGTGGAGCTACATTTTGCTGCAGTTACACCTGCAGGTCTTTTGGGGAAGGTCTGACATGAGAGCCTTCTTTCCTGTGTTGGGGAGTCAGCCACGTGCTGCTCAGGAAAATCCAAACATGTTTTTTTTATGTTTTTCTTTCAGCAATGGCTTTATTTCTCCCCACTCTTCCATAAAGCCCTACATGGAGGAGTACACAGTTTCAAGTGGTCCTGTGGACAGGTACTCCAGTTTCTACTGTGAATCCTTGCAGCTTCTTTGCTGTTATCTTTGGTTGCTAGATGTCTGATAAAGGTCCCCCTAACAGGTGTGTAAGTTTTATTGAGCAGCCTTAATTCCAGGTTACCTGCAACAAAACAAGAAAAAAACACTGTAGGGGTTGAATATGTACTTTTCTCAAAACAGATATATCAGGCAGCTGAGTGATTTGTGGTCTTGTTATTTACGACTAGATTAAGCTCTGGTTATTTAAAAATAACCAATCACAATTTTCCTCTAAAAAGGACTTTTTGTTAATCATCATTACAGGCAGTGATGATTTCCTCTAGTCCTAAAGCATCAACAGCAAAAGAATATGGGATCACATTATCTACCCAGCTTTTCATCAATCCATCTTCCTCCACTTTTCTGACATTGGCTCATGCTGGAAGCAGCCTAAGCAGGTCATCCTAGAAGTCCATGTCCCCAACAACATTTTTTGCATTTTCTGACTCCTCCTGGAGGATACTGAGGAATTCACAGGCCAGATGAGATAGGATATTTTTCCAGCAGGTTCTGGTTCTATCCTGTGGTGCAAAGAAAGCACCCAGGAGGAATACTTAGTTGCTCGAACCACCTCAGCTGGCTCTGTGCAACATGACGGAGTGACTCTATCCCAAGCTCCCTCCAGATGTCCAAGCTCCTCACCCTACATCCAAGGCTGAGCCCAGTTACCATATAGAGGAAAGTCAGCCGCTTGTACCTGTGATCTCAATTTTTCGGTCACTACCCAGAGCTCACGACTGTATTTTAGATGAGGGCTGCGACATGGAGTGAGTGCTAAACTGAGAGCTTCATCTTCCCACTCAGCTCTATCTTCACCACAATGGTCCAGTACACCACCCACATTACTGCTGACACCAGAGTCAGACTACAGTTGCCATACAGAATCACTATGTACCCCTGCAAAGAACCACCACCATAGCAGTGTGGACCGGGTTGTGTGTCCCAGTGATCATGGAAGGTATTCAGTTCAATTCAATTCAATTTACAACACATATTTACAACACGTCATGTCATAGCACTTCAAATAGCAGAAAGAACAGAAAACAGAAAATCCAACAGTCCAAGTTGCATTTGGATTCCCTATGAGCAAGCAGTCAGTGACGGTGGAAAGGAATAAAACAAAACCCTAGGATAGGGAGCGGGAAAAAAGGTATGTTGGTATGGTCTTCAAAGGATAGATCCTAGGCAAGGGACCAGAATAAGAGTAATTTAAACAACCCAGTTAATCAACAAACAACAAGCTGAAACAGGGATGCCCTTAAAAAAAGGGGAGTTCATCAGCGAGCAACTGGTGGCTAAGTGTTGAACCATTAGACTCAGCTGGACACAGGTCAAAAAAGCAACATGGAACTGCTGCCCAATGAGCCCACCACCTTCAGGATTGACATTGGGTTTGGCTTTATCGCAAGCCAAGCAGCAAGCAAAGGGGGGAACCAAGGCGTGTCGACCCCTGGCATGGCTGTCAGGCTCTAGGGTGGAACATCCAATCTTCCCCCTCAAAGTTACTGAATGGTATTTGAATGACATCAAATTATCCTTAACATTTAAAAGGCTGTACTTTTCTCTGTATGGCATATACCAATTCCAACAACACAAAATTGCACATTACTGCATGTGACTGCAGGAGAATGAACAGGAATCACATTTACGCCTTTACTGCTTGTGCTTTGACTATGTCATTGCAGTCCAGAAGAAGACGAGGCTGTTTCGCAGCACTGCTTAGCACAAAGGGGAAAAAAAACATCACAGCAGGTGTCTGCAGAGGTTGGATAAGATGTTCCTAAAGACTATTTCCACATTGCATTGCAAGGGACGATATCCATTGTCTTATGAATGACAAACCGTAGCCTGACAGAACGTCAGAAGGTGTACATGTCATGGGAGGGCAGTATACAGAGGTCCCCGCATAAAAATTCAATTCTTCCTCAGTAGGTGAATGGATTTAATGAGACATTTGTCAGTTTACCTTTCTAATATACATTGTCATGTGAAGTTGATGAAAACTTCCCTGACTTTTTAGAACGATGGCCAACAGTAATATTAGAGCAGTGTTAATACTAAAACTAAACACCTCTTAATGTCTCTTTCTGTCACATCCCATCACAGTTTTTAGGACAGCTTTAAGTGATGGTTTTTATGCAAGGCACCAAAACGTTTGAAGACATCTAAATCAATACTCTCAATACTGAGAACAGAACTTGGCGTATTCAAGCCATTGCCAGAAATGGTAGCGCTACGTTCAGACATCAGGGCTTAAGGCTCAATTCGGATTTTTTTGCGAGTTCGTTCACATTTCAAATTCAATACGGCTTGTATGTGATCTCCTGTGTGAACTTCATATGACCCAAAAGCGTCCTGCATGCACAGAAGAGGACACAATGGCGTCACACGCAGCAAGCATGCTCAGTGTTTGAGGGAGTAAACATGGATGGTAACAGTGAAGCGTATGTTTGAGTCTTTAGCCTTCTTATATTTGGCTCGGAGGCTCTTTATTTTTCTTTGGCATTGGAGTCGGGACTGTTTATACCCACGCTCAGACATTTCTTTGGAAATGTTTTCAAAAAACATCCGGTTCTGATAAGACCCCTTGAGTTTGTCCTGAATAGAGCTGTCCCCTCAAATATTAATTAACTCCAAAACCTCCACTGACTGGACTCCACATTATCGTCCACCATGGTTGTTGTTTTTGTTCCTGCTCTCACCTACTTGAACTCAGAATAGAGAGCTTTGTCTTGTATCAGTGACGTGTAGGTCGGATAAATGAGACCTGGCTGTTCAGACAGAAGTCGCATGGCAAAAGATCAGATACGTATCAGATTCAGGACCACATATCCAAGTGGTCTGGGTCGCATTTGAAAAAATCAGATCTGTGTTGTTCAGACTGTCATGAAAAGATCAGATCCAGGTCGCATAGGGGCAAAAAAAAAATCAGATTTGGGTCACTTTAGCCTGCAGTCTGAACGTAGCCTAAGTGTGGAAGCTTCTTTTTTGCTGCTTCATGTAGTGTTTTAGGGATTTTTTTAAAAATGGGACTGCATTGCTGCATCATACGGAATTTTGTTTTACCCAACAAAGACACAACTCCTTGTTACTAGTTTCCCTATAACAACATTAATGAATGAATTTAGCTTTATTTTAGTCAGAGTTACTGAAAAGCAAAATAATATGGACATGGATCACAAATATTCTAACCTTCTGAGTGAAACAGTATGCTGCTACTGCACTGGAATCCATATGGACAGTAAATAAAAACACACCATGAGGTCCTGCAGCAGGATCATGTGTCCGTTCATCACTCCCTGTCTCTATCCGTCCTCTTTCTGATTCAGTTTTATGCTCATCCTCCTCCCTCACATTCATTTCTTCTTCTCCCTCTCCTCCTTCTCTCATGTCCTCATCACCACCCTCTGGGGTTTTGTCCTTTTTCTGTCTCTCCAGCCCACACGCTTCCACTTTTTCATTTCTTTCCACATCTGCCTCCTGCCCAGTTTTCAGCATTCTCATACTGAAAGAACAAAAGAAAATCTTGCAACTTTCAAAATTCCTTTTCATCTTCCAACTGGGAAAGCTTCTCTTGACCTACAGTAATTAAAGAAAGAATCTGCTATCATCCCTGGTACATTTCATTTTAGGAGCATGTAGTTAATAAGTTACAATCAAACTTTCAGTTGAGTTATTCCATCTCTAAACATGAAGGGCTTTCTGCTCAGCCATGATTTGCATTTCTTTATTAAAAAAAAACAACTGAATATTTAAAATGGTATCTGGGAAATTTTTGGATTGATATATCAAGTACTTTCTGAGATAATTAATTAATAATTAAACAACAATAGTATAAAAACAATCACTGTCAACCCACCTTTAGAGACTGTATTTGGATGACAGCAAGTACCCCTGACTGCAGTGTGCAGTTTGGGGTGGAGCTCAACGTTGCTCAACGTCAACATGCTATTGGCTGAATCTAACATTTGACTCCGCCCACAAAATATGACTCCACCCACGGGGACATTGCCTGGATGTAAAAACGAGCGCCGTCTTATGCTCCTAGCATAGTCACAAGCCGGTATTTGGCCATGTATGTGGTTCCACTCTGAATTGCATTAGATACACTTGTCCCTGAAGACTTAGTGTTAGGGTTAGGGTGAGGATTAGATTGCCACCAAACTGTTGCAAAATAAAGTAAAGTTGTATCTAATAAGACTGAACGTGATTGGTTTATGGAATGTTGAGATGGGTGGAGTTAAACATTGAGTTCCGCCCTGAACGTTGAGCTCCACCCCCAACTGCACGCTGCAGACAGGGGCTTCTCAATGACAGTATCTCAGAAACTTCTGAAGCTAAAAGCCTAAAAATTTTACTGTTTTTTTTTCGTCATGTCATTGTTGCACTAGTAGACAAGTAGTTCAGATAGTCTCTGATTATGGTTTTGATCATGAGCTGAAGTATGAAAAAAGTAAAGGCATCATGAAAAGTCCCATCTTTGAGCACACATCAACAAAAACAACTGATAAGTGACTTGAGGGTGTGGGCACCAGCATGCATGTAAATCAAGCATTAATAAAAATGTTGCCCATACTACTGAAAGAGGAGCATTGCTTATTTCTTAAACAAGGCCGAACCTAAATTCAATTAATGTAAGATTCTAAGTCAGTTACTCAATATGAGTTTTAAAAGCAAAGTTATCATCCAATCAGTTACACAGATTCTTACAGCATGAAGAGTTTGGAGCTCCAGGTATTGTAGTAATTGTAAAACTGAGAGGGTTTTTCAGAATCAGAATCAGAAGGTTTTACTGCCAAGTAGGTTTTCACAGACAAGGAATCTGACTTGGTGTTTCAGTGAAGTCAAAACAGTTCATCTGGGATCTGGCAAGACCATGTAATTAGTCTTAACCTGATATGATAGAAACTTAGAGCAAGTCAAGGCCTTTTGTGTAGATAAATGTTGTCCTCTAGATGTATTTTTTGAGCCTTTTCCAAACACAAGACAGCCAGTATGATAGACACCAGTATAGATGCTGTTGTTTGTTTGCATTCTTGTTTTAGGCAGCTGCTCGCTGGCTCCTCCATCATGATGATGTGACACAGATGGTGAAAGACAGCAAGCTATGATTGGTTTGGGATTAGTGTGTAGCCTGTTGGCCAAGTCAGACTATAGGACTCTGTAATCACCTAAACTAACACAGAGACCATCTTATCAGAAAAATGCCATCCAGTGAACCCTGCATTCTGTTCATCTGGCCGATCCCTCTTATGGACCATTTGACCTTCTGGGAAACTGTTGCAATCCACTTTCCAAGCAGCTTATTGCTTCTCCATTTATTAACTACTTCCTAACATTTACAACCTCATACACGACTATAAAACCCAATAATTTTTCATAAGAAATCTATTATGACTTACATTTGTTGATGTCGTATTGTATAACATAACTAACGGGCCTGCAGAATTGATCACTTGGTGTTCTTTATTAAACAATAGGGTCTAAACGCCCATATGTACACTGAACATAATTGGTTACTGTAATAATCCTTCTTATAGTATGTAGTCTGCCTATGCAAAAGTAAAAATTCTATTCTGAAGTACAGCTGAGTATAATGAGGCTCCAGAGTAGTCTGACGCACACAAACCAAGAAGGTATCCTCCAGCCTCAAAGGCAAACAGCCCATTTTAAGATATATTTAATTTCTTGACTGTTTCACATCAACAGAAGGATTGGTTACAACATAAAACTCATATAGTACCAACGACCAATTCGGGAATATACAGTATACAGTATGCCCACACTGTATGTTAATACGAAGGGAAAACTGAGACGGCAGTTCTTCAGTCTCCGAACTGTTTCAGTACCTGTAATCAGCTAGGATAACAGTTTTAATGGTGGTCTGTCAGGAACATTTAACAGACTACTGTCTTTGGACGGAATCGCTTCAAGCACACCGATGCCAAAAGTGAAAGTAAATTAATCACCATTGAGCTCCTCTGCTAAAGCTAATGACAGGACCAATATTCATGAGGGTAACACTTGTCTAAAGTTTGAACCGTAAAGTTGCTGAAATAGTCAGTTTGGATCAGGGAAGTCGTGCTTGCTTGGGCATGAATGTATTCCTTCACAGGCTCTTTCTGCACCAGAGGGTCTGAATATGTATATCCTCTCGAAATTGCTTAATGATTTGCTTTCATCTGCCAATCTTCCAATAGAGTTGGCAATCTTTGTGAAGGGGGAAAATAAGTCAGCTGTAATTGCATGTAATTAGACTTGCTTGAGGCTAGGAAAACCAGGGGAGGTAGACAGAAAGTGCAGGTCAACTTAACAAGCAAACATACTTGCATTCTGTTCATCCAAGCAGCATTCCATGAAACCGTAATAAGGACATTACGTCGGTCTTTTGAGACATTATTTTTTTCTATTTTTCTTTCACAGTCCAAAGACATGCTCAGGTTAATTGGTGATTCTAAATTTTCTGACACCACAACAAATAACAGACCAACTATGCTATCCTTAGCATCATGCTGCTGCCATGTGCACATATATGCACATGGGAATAAGACAAAAAATGACGATAACCAAACTAGATCCTGCCCAAACTGTGGTCATTGCTCCTTTCTCACTCTTACTATATAACAAACTTTAAATTCAGCTGTAATACACAAACAAACAACTGCTGTTATTAGTAGACATTATAAACAGCTACAAAAAACAAACAAAAAAAACTGTGGGTGCATTTTGTTTCTTCTAACTTGTAGACCAAGGCCATAATATTAATTGACAGCTTTTGCAGTCACCCACGACTGGAAAGACCACACAAACAAGATGATAGAATGCAAGCTCACACTTTTGCCACCACCATCATCAGTCAGGTAAGAAAGGATCCTGTCAGATAGCAAGCGTCTTGGCAAGAATTCAAAGGTAGTTTTCTTGAACCTTGTCTTTGTAATTCAATCTCTAGTAAAAACTGCCTGAACTACAACAGGCGGTTCTGACTCTGTAGTCCCTAGCTGCTATTAGCTGATCTTATACATTTAGAAACAGTATGGCAGACTGCAAAAAAGAAAAAAAACCCATAGTAAGCATTTGTGATTGAGTGAAAGCAGGCTCCTCTGTGCCTTTGACAGCCCAAAAATGGCAGCATAAATTGCCACTGCCTACTGTAATTCAGTGCCATTCACTCCACATGCCAGTTGTGCTCGTGCTGTCTCTTCCTCCCTCCTCCTTTAGTGCTGTGTCTGTCCAAGCAAGTTAAATAACTATGACTTAAAATGCTACCAGGCTGACAGGCCTTGAAAAGGCGCTGTCTGCCCCCATGACACATAGCTCTCTTTGATCCCCTGCTGTCAAGACCAACACAGCTCCACTCGCCATGAAAACCTGACTCAATGAACTTTTCAGAATTGCTTTTTTTTCCCTTCCTCCTGATCACATGCACTCTCTCCTTGTTCTCCCTCCCTGCTCTCCAGTGCTCTGTTGCAAATCTGAAATTTCTCTCCCATTTTTCTCCTTTTTGCTCCCCATTGGTTTTTCATGTCTTCGTCTCTTGATTTGGCTTAATGACGACATCTGACACAGTATAGTAATCAACTGAAATGATTCCCCCTGCGGCTGGTGACAGACACAGAGAGGAAACTGGTATCAGCAGATGACGATCTGCAGCTTTACCATTTGCATATCTTCTGTTTCACTCTCAGTGCCAGACTTTACAACGGGGGAATATGTGCACACAGCGGGGAAACCGTATTCTGAATATTTTGTCACCTGACTGCTGCAACAGATTTTGTGTAGAAAAGTGCCTTCATCCCCATGCTGCCTGCAAGGAAGTTGCCATTTCTTATGTAACTGACTAAAAGAATAAAGCATACTCTACTGTAAGCGATACTAAAGGAACACGTGGCAGAGCAAATCCATTAGCAGTAGGAGTGTATGACACCTGGGAATTTTCTCTGCTTCTCGAGAGACTTTGTCGCTTTATGGCTTATTCATTTTACATGGAGGTAGATTACTACTGGAATGAAAAATATGCTTCTGTATGTGACGTTCCTGCTCTAGAGAGGGGGGCATGCAAAATTCCTACTGCTGCTATTTATACCAGATATACAGTCAAGCCCGAAATGATTCATACCCCTGGCAAATTTTGACTTAATGTTACTTTTATTCAACCAGCAAGTTTTTTCCTGTTTGGAAATTGCACAGGCGTCTCCCAGAAGATAATAAGATGATGTACAAGAGGCATCATTGTGGGGGAAAAAAAAATCAGCTTTTATTTACACTTGAACAAAAAGTGGCATGTCAAAATTTGCCAGGGGTATGAATCATTTCGGGCTTGACTGTATCTTCTTTGAGCATCCACCTTGCTGAACAGTCCGTCAGCACAACACTGAACCTCTACTGACTCCAGAGTTGCTGTTCTGCAGTTGAGTCTGACCCCGGACCCCTATGCGAGTAAAAACAGCTTGTGTTCAGTAGAAATGCATTTACAAGTAAACCTGTTTCTGCAGTGCAGGGTTGATGTCACTTCAGTTTGTGTGATTCTATATTTCCCTTAGTGTCACTCTTTCTCTCTTCTTTCTAAGGCAATCTTGCCCACTTGTACGGACTCACCATGCCATGCTGGCCTTCCTTGTGTCCTTTAGTTAATAATATGATTGACAGGTTTATTTTGACTGCTGTATTAATACTTGCTCCCGGGCTACGATCAGGGTCCTCTGTTGACAAGATGATCTTATCAAGCACTATGCTGTCCACAGCACTGTAATTTGAGCTTAATTGAAGACTGAGTAAAAGCAGCCTTTCAGTGATTTTGTGGAGAATTTCCACATAAATTGGAAATTAAAAAAAAACAAACGTGTCACATCACTTTGAATATTTATAGAAAAGGCTAGCCTCAGTATAGAAATCACTCAATCTCCCTTTCTGATATGAACCCTAGAAACATACTGGAAACAGCAGACGTGCCACCAATAAAGTGTTAAAAATCACTGCTAGAAAATAGATAACTGACCCTCTTATGATGATGACAGTATGTCACGGTTTGCAGAGGGAGAACCCCAGTGCAGACACTGAAAAGGACGAGAAGACCAGGAGCTTAGTGTTAAGGTGTTTATTTACAATATGAGAAATAACTGGGTGTACAGTGGTCCCTCGTCTATCGCGAGGGTTAGGTTCTAGAACCCCCCTGCAATAGGCGAAATCTGCAAAGTAACGACCTTATGTCTATTTTATTATTTACATATGTGTTAAGGCATTAAAAACCCTCCCCACACTGTTATTAACCTGTCCCATACTCTCATGAACACTTCCTATGCTCTTAAACTCTTCCTACACTCTTAAACCTTCCATCTAGAGAAGCTTCTACAGCCATGTCTGATAATAGAACTAGCGACGCAGCGATCCACTTGAAACACCCATTTTGAAAAAACTTTGCCATATTTTAAACGCACTGACACCGAGGACGTCCGGCTGCCTACCAGGAAACTGATGGTGATGTTACGGTAATCCTACAGACTGTCACCGGTTCTCTGATGGTCATTTCCAGTAAACACTCACCGTGTAGGACTGCAGGCTCTGGCTGGCTTCCATCACGCCAATCAATCAGCGGCCGACTAGCTCAAGTGGGTACGCTGCGGTATGCTATGTATTTTATGTACAATGTAAAAATCTGCGATACAGTGAGACAAAAAGTGAACTGTGATATGGTGAGGGATTACTGTAATGCTAAAACCACACATCCAAACAGGCAAACTACACAAACCTGGAGAGCAAGTTAGTTGGTTAATATATATATATATATATATATATATATATATATATATGTATGTATATATATTAAAATAAAATTAGGCTACAGTTAAGGTTTTATATTGCTCTTCCCAAGTCCTGACCTGAGTCCTAAACCCCATCAAGAGCCTGTGGAATATGATGAAGAACATCTGTGTCAGAAAGACAACAAATTTAGTTGAACTGTTCCAGTTCTGTCGAGAGAAGTGGTCAAAGATACAAGCAGAACTTGCTAGAAGCTTTTGGATGGCTAACAAAACTACCTAGTAGAGGTAAAAATGCCAAAGGATGTTTAACCAAATACTGTCATTGCTGTAAGTATATTTTTGACTTAGCAGATTTTGTCATATTTCCAGAAGACCTATTATAAATCTATGAAAGAACCAAAATGCATGATTGTGGTTTTTTGTTAGTTTTTTTTTTTTTTTTTTTTTTAAAGACCCATCATAGACAGTTCAGTGTTACATGAGTCATTGTGTTTATGTAAGTCAATGCTGTGCTGGAAACAATGAAGACATTTACTGTAATTTCACATGACATGCACCAGGCCTATGCTAAGAAACAACAGAGACTTCATGACCTATTCAAGTGAGAAGCTGAAGGGCGAAAATGAAAAATGAATATGAAAGAGTGAATAAAGGTATTTCTTTACAGAGGTTTGATCTGTTTCCATAACATTATCACTCTGGTATGTTCAAATACACAACAAGCATATAAAGTGCCAGTTCTGCTCTCTAAGAGTCATGGTTTTAGGATCTTTGTTGTCATTGTTACAATATTATACAGATGGGTTCAGTTTTTTTCTATCTGTCTGGGACACTTTATCTCTATTTCCTCAGCAAATTCTCACAATGTAAATAAGATGCTATATCATCATATTCTTGTTTGCCCATGTCTCAAATCATAATCTACTGCTACTGTTGAATACATATTACAATGGAGGCTGTGGTTCAGGTGGTAGAGCCGGTTGTCCACTCATCGCAAAGTTGGTAGTTTGATTCCCTGTGTTTCGACATGCCCAAGTGCCCTTGGGCAAGACACTAAACCTGAAGTTGCTCAAGATGGCAGGAAAGCACTTTGGTCAACGTCAAGGTGAAAAAGGGCTGTGCAGACCATTTTCCATTTGGCATCTAATGCCATCTAATTTAACAGCTCTGCCAGAGATTGTACTTTTACAGTGCTTCCACATTTCACATTTTGTTGACCACCCTCTGTCTATGCTAATGGAGTGATGCAATTAAAAACACTTTTAAATGTAATGCTGTCCAGTATGCAACTACCACCCAATATGACCTCAATAGCAAGCACAGGTAGAAAATATCATCTTTCTGACGCCAACAAGAAGTGAACATGATGAAGCTTCATGAAAGTAGAATTTATGGCAGAGATGTTGCATTGCATAGTGTTAGATATCAGTATGCTACAGTACAACAGTAAATCAGTACTAAATGAACAGCTGATGCTGATGTGAAGGTCATTACTGTTTGTTGATATGTCAAAGTGCTTGACAACTTGAAGGACACTCGATGTGTGCAGACCTTCAGAAAGACCAATGCAAGGCCACGTTCTGTAAAGACTGTTTACATGTAGAATGGTGTGCAATACTGCTGACGGACAGAAAGACAACCAAACAAACAAACAGTCAAACCAACAATCAGATGTGAAGACAAAGACTTGGAGCCTTAATGTTTAAAGACATTTTGACCTGATAATAAAGTCATCCAATGAGGAACATAAACTCCTGTGTAAAATTGGACAACAGCCCATGCAATATCTACTGTAAAATATGAGACAAGGCTGGTAGTGTAACAAAAGTTAGACAGTGTAATAAATTTCATGCACCCAGGAGAAGTTTATTATAATGTAGCAAATTGGAATGCAGACAAAGAAGGTTATAAAACCACAGACCTACAAGTAGGTTGTAAATAAGCCATGTAGACCAAGTAGTTTTTGAAGGAAGAAGTAACAGAAGCTCTCTTATGAATAAAAAATGAAATTATAAGCAATAAAACACACCTTTATTTTAAAACAACCATGGAAAACATATGTAACAGATTAATAAATGAGTGAAGGCTAATAAACCTCGTGAACAGACGCCTGAACTAGACACACACATTGATAAATCATGCACATGGATTCCACTTCCTACCTTGGCCTTCTTACCTTAACAAGTTTTGAGAATAATTTCAGCTGGGAACAACACCACAAATGGGCCTTAAAATAAAGCGAAAAATCATTTTGTCAATCAGTCACACGGTTTACCATTTTTTGTACACATGGAAGCAAACTTAAGGTTTATTCATCCAAATGAATTTTCACATAAATATTCTCCTCTAACACAGGAGATCTGTGTGTTTTCAGATTTACACTATTACTCCATAAAAAAGGTCAATTTGAGATACAATGGATGCGTTGTAATTATAGTACAATCATATTATAAATAATATCACTTTAGGGGACAGACTACCATGAAGTGAACACCAGTGCTACCAGTATGGGTTTGACGTGCCACACCAAAGTCCCCCATAGGTTGATGTTGACGTTTGGTGGCTGTGGAAATTTCTGTATTTGTTACACTATTCCACTCATTTATTCAGAGTTCTTATTTAATTCATCACCTGCCTCTCTGTCTAATAGTCATTTTAGAAGCATACACACCGTTTCTCAGGACTTGGGATTGTTGTTAAAATGGACGCAGCCCATAGCTTGCTGATTTTCACTGTGATTTAGTGAGACAGCATCGACATAATGCCGCAATAAAGTGATGAAACAATTTTCCAAAAGTAGCAGCTGTGTAGCTTGATAGCCCTTTAACGCCATCCTGATGACACTATATACTTTTGCTGTCTTTTTTAAATTAATCAGTCTATCTGGCACTGGCTCCTTTCAAACTTTAATTCCCTTATTCTCTTTGAAGTAAAAATGAGAGCATTTTTATTTTCATCATCAGTCATTAAGCAGGTGATTCCGGTTGTCAGGCGATGAGATTGATGTCACTTTCTTGTGAAAGTGAGGCCAAAATGCATTAAAGGCTTTAATTCACTTTTAAAACTGCAGCTCTGGGCCATATTCAACAACCTCAGTGTGTGCATGTCTGCATTACAGCTGCTGCATGTAAGTTTCCAGTACCCGCATGCATTCAAGCACGAACTTGTATGTGTATTTATAGGTCGATTTGTATGTGCCTGTATGTGTGCAATTTAGAAAACACATGCAGAACAGTAGGAGTCATGTCCTCTTGCCAGTAAAAGGCAGAATTTATTTCAGAAGTAGGCTACAGTGTTCTTCACAGCACCTCCATCTTTGCCATAGGGGAGTAATGCTGCTGATTTAGCTCCTTTCACATTACACCATACATGACCAAGCAGACCTAATTTATTTTCTCCCTATTTTCCCCCTCTCTGTCTCTCTACACTGGCTCGCTTTCTCTCTCTCTCTGCTCTAACATTTCTCTTTATTTTCCTCTCTTCTTCTGGGGTGGACATGGGGAATATTTTACAACTTTACATGTCACGCAACACTGACTGAAATGTGATCCAAGTCTGTGGCAGTTTCTCTCCTGGCTACTAATGTCAGCTCTGCACATGTCATTCCTAACTGCCCTGCTGCTTTCGGCTGCAAAACTGCTACAATCACACATTTCCAAATGCTTAGCGAGTGTGGCCACAGTTAAAGTTGTTTTATCGGCTGTGTCACTGCGAGAAGCTCAGCAGTAAATTTGCCTGAGAATTCCAGTTCAGCCGTCGCCTAACACCCTCGCTCCTCTGCTCCCTGTGTCTCGGCGTCTTTGGGTGCTCTGTGAGGCAACTAATTAGGCCTAAGTAACAGACTGCACACTGACCCCGGCTACCTCCCCTCTTTTCTTTCTCCCATCCTTCTTCGTTACTCACTTCACTATCCTTTGCATGTCTTACCATACTGGTACACCACATGTGGGACATTCTGCTGTCTTGGTGGCATCTATGTCTTTCTCACTGGATGTGAAGACATAACAAAAAGGAACATACACAAACTGCACATTTAAACTATGGATACAACAGGAATGCACACCTGGGTTTAACCCTCCCTTAAAAAAATGATTTTAAAAACCCATCCACAGCAACCTCTTCCCTAAGCTGACTTTGTGGCTCTATAATGATAACTGACGTCTTCTTTCGCTCTCATTATTATTACAAATGCCATTAGGGGGCGCTTTCACTTGAATGAAACATCCGCCCATCCATCCATTATCTATACACCGCTTAATCCTCTGTAGGGTTGCGGGGGGGCTGGAGCCTATCCCAGCCGACTCCGGTGAAGGCAGGATACACCCTGGACAGGTCGCCAGTCTACCACACACAGAAAGATCCCAAGTGTCCTAACCGGGACGCGAACCGGGGATCTTCTAGCTGTGATGCGACGCTGCGAACCACCAAGCCACCATGCAGCCCTGAATGTAAACATGTAAGATTAAATATAAATAGATCTGACCTTCTACCTTACCTCCTATACTTTCCCTCAGCTACTCTGTCGCAGCCCCACACGGACTTTGATTATGGAAAGATGGACCATACTCTATCTCAAAAGTTAACCTCCAGTCATAATCCTATCTGCATGGTCTTCATTATGCAGAACATAACCACAACAGCTTCTGTCTCCTCCCCCCTCTGTCTGTGTTAAAAATCTTAACAGGTTAGGAGCTGTTACATAAACTAGAAAGCAGAATAAACATTACTATTCCTTATTGACGACATGTCTTTCTACGTAACTCTGGTTCACTCACTGCCTCATGACGCAGCTGCTTCAGTGTTTACAGTCTGACAGCTAACTTCAGCACAAAGGATGAGTTAGCTTGAATCTCACATAGCATGAGTGGATGGTGGGTTGATGTTGCTCCGTGCTAGTAGGATATCAAGAATTAAAGGAAATGTTGATTCTTTTCTTAACTTTTGTCCTTTTTTGGCAAGCTAAGGTCGAGGTTTGTAGGGTGACATTAAATGGTAAATGGTCTGCACTTACATTGCGCCTTTCTACCTTAGTGGTGCTCAAAGCGCTTTACAGTGTGTTTTCCATTCACCCATTCACACGTCAGTGGCGACAGAGCTTCCAATCAAGGTGTCGGGAGCAACTTGGGGTTCAGTGTCTTACCCAAGGACACTTTGGCATGTGGAGGGACTGGGAATCGAACCACCAACCTTCTGATCTGTGGACACTCTACCAGCTGAGCCACTGATCGTTGTTTATGTCAAAACTGATAACTCCACATCTCCATCGTCCTGGTCACACCTGCCCATACTCTGGTCCATGAATTTATGAGGGAGAGATGGAACCTCATTCATTCAAGTCAAAGGTGCTCAGTGGCACACACGCTAAAAAAAGATTCCAAGCTTCTGCTATGAGTTATCCAGATGTTCTGCACACTTTTCCAAATTTGCGCCCACAGAGCGTGCTCACCAGCATCACTCATTGAGCTCATAGCCTTCTGACTTCTGGTTGGCACACACACACACACAGAAATGGGCTTAAATAAAATCACATCAAAATAATCATTCGGGTCTTCTTGACTCTTCAAATGTTACTGAACCACTGGATCAAATTCTTATAGTACATTTAGCAAAATTTGTAATGCTCAGAGAAACTTTATCCATGGTCTTACTGTCTCTTCTTTTCCAATGATTATGTGTTTGGAAGATGCTTTTTGGAACAGTGTGCATCATGTGAATGAGGTGGTGTACTTGACCGCTAGACCACTGGATGCCACACTGCAGCAGTCAGACAAGCTCTCATGGTTGAAAAGCAATGATTCTTCTGGGTAATTAGTGTAAAAACAGACAGTAAAGGTTATTAAAAGGCAGAGAAAAGAAGAAAAGCAAGTAAGTGCATAGGCTCAGGCTTGAACAAACATACCTCTTTTAAGCTGCAATCCTTCATAGAGAATGTGAGTTGGTTTATACAAAGAATACAAAAGCGACAGTTACAATCTGGTTAAAGCAGCACATGTACGGCTTGAAATAACAGCGATCTTTTGAAATGGAAAAACACAGTCTATCATTTGTTTCAGATGACAGTCTAACAATTTGAGAGCTACATTAGACTACATTTTAATAAAGCGCTGTAATTTAATGGCCCATTGATGTAGTCATTCCACATGTACACAGCCACTCCTAGAGGGACTGAGTGGTTTTAACTGCTCAGTTACGAAAAACATTATGAAGTGCGCTCTGTGATGCACTCAGAGGACTCGATTCTTGTAAATACTTGGATATAAAACAATAAAATATATCTCAACATTAAACAGTGCCAAGCAGTTAGTAATGTGCTTCAATTACGGGGAAAAGATGAGAGGATCATTTCATGTGTCACTGTGAATGCATGCTGTCCTACATCAAACCTGACATGAGAAGCATTACCAGAGCAAATTAAAGACAAATACCACCACTAGCACTTACTTGATTCAGACAAAGCCCTGAGGAAGAACACATGACTACACCATGGTGGTGGCCAAGAGGACAACAAATACACACTTATGGGCCTAATAGGGGAGTAAAAGGCCAACAACCCACCATCTTGACACTGACTAAGGACTGTCTGCACTATAACACGTTAAAGCAGAAGCAGACAAGGTTTGTGCTTTAACTTATTGTTATGAAGTAAATGTTGATCGCACAATGTAATGGCTGTAGAGAAATGACACCATCAGCATTTAAATTGGTCTCCATAAGCCTCGCTTTCACGATGCAATTCTGTCTGCCACTGGCTCCAACCTCTCCCAGGAAAATTAAGATTAGATTTATGGTTAAAAGAACAAATGGAGAAACTGCTGAAACGCTACCCAGCAAAAGAAAAAAGAGCCTCGTTGTCAGAGGAGGCGAGAAGGCAAAGAAGAATCGTAATGGAAATTAAAGTCAAGACAGACATTTGGCCCCTTTCTGCTGCAGGAACTTTTGGGCTGTTTTAAGGCCTGTTGAGCTTCTTTCAGCACCATTATCGAGGAAGAAAACACTTCTGAGTAGCCCTGAAAAACTGCTGGTTGCTGACTGGTTAAACCTCTAGAAGACAACACTGACTCTGAGAAGACAAAACACTGGTTAGTTACACTTGGAAAAGATGAGTGCCATTTTCTCAACCGATTGATGACCTCTACGGAAAGCTGAACTGTTGTTTTTCCCCCAACATTAACCCCACTAATACAACAAAATACTAAAGTTCTGTCATTACCTCTTCTTGTCTGTCAGGCCTCCAGCCTCTGCTTCTGATTGGGTTGCACTGACCCAGTGACTGAGTCAGTTCAGGCATTATTGACCAGCTTGTTCAGGCTCATTTGTAACTCATATCTGCTTTGCTTCCAGTTTCCTGACCTGTCTTCTGTCACTCCCAGATTGTTGGGACCACACCTCAGCCTCTTCAGCCTCGACTCAGCCGTTCCCTCCTTCCTGGATACGCCATCTGGATCAACTGCCTACCTCTGACATTTTTGCCTCCATTGCCCCACACACACCTCACGAATTCCAGCTGCTGCTTCCAAGACCTGACCCATTAACTAAGTAGAAAACCTAACCTTAGCCCCGTATCTTTGCAGCTGTTTAATGTGTTTGTGTATACACCTCCTGTTTTCTGCTCTATAGCTCGTTATCTCATGAGTAGTTCAGTCTGTGACTTTACCATTAACTCTCTCCTGTTATTCTCTGGCCAAGGGCCTTTGATGTTAACACAGTCATCCTAACTATCAGTAAACCATTTTAAAAGGCTGTTCATGTTGTGGCTCTGCCCAAACTCCCGTCTGCCAAAGAGACTTCTGAACTCCTGCTATCTTAGGTTTTTTGTTTACATGGTCTGCCTACTGACATAGTTTCTGATAAGGATCCTCAGTTCAATTTCCATCTCTGGAAAGGTTTCTGCTCTGCTCTGTTGGCCACAGTCAGCCTTTTGTCTGGATCCCATCCACAATCTAACAGCCAGAGGAAGCAAGCTAATCCAGAACTGGAGACCGCTTTCCGCTGTGTCAACTCAGAGAACCCTACATCCTGGAGATTCTGACTCCACTGGCTAACACGCCCCCAAATGTTTCATCACAGATGTCCCCCTTCCAGCCCTTTCTGGGGTATCAAACTCCACAGTTCCCCTCCAACAAGCAGGAAATAGCTGTCCTATCTGTCCAAGCCCACTTTCAATGATGTGAGAATACCCAGTGACAGGCTCACTATGCTGTTCTCCGAGCATCTAAAAGGGTGCAATCACAGACCAACCATCACACTCCGCCCCGGCCTACAGTCCTGGAGAGAAGGTCTGGCTCCACTCTAAAGCTCTTCCATTGAGAGTGGAGTCTAAAAAGCTGTCCCCCTGTTTTGTAAACAGAATAGCACAAGATGGTTTGTGAAGGTTATAATGATATATTAATAACATGAAAAATATGGAGCTAAAATGAATAGGTGGGGGAAAGGACAACCTTGTTTCATATTAAACATGTGGCACTGACCCATTCCCATACTTAGAAAGAGAATCTTTCCTTCAACCAAAATGAACCAACATGTGACATGAGAAACCTATTTATTGGGCCTACTCCTCGTGCTCAAATCTGGTTGTCACATGGCAGCTGTTACTGTATACACTGTGGCTGACCACACAGTATACTTGAGAAATGATGAACAGATGGAGGGAAGACTTTAGGTGGTGTTCCTCCTCAGGATGGAATACAACAACACAAAGCAGGTAACTTTACCACATATGGAAGGAGCCATCTATATGTGCCTTTGGATACACTTCAAAGTCTTCTATGGAAGCTCTGTGACTCAAATAACCTCATCCTCACACTGACCTGTAGTTCTTTTTCTTTGCTTTGAGTGCAGAAACAACATAACAGGTTTGTGAAGAATGGGAACAAGGGGGTAAATGTGTTCACTTTGTGATGTTTACTCCTTCTCTGGATACATGGCTGATTCATTTATTTATTCAGAGAAAAGAGCAAAACACAGAAGAGGGTGTATATATATACACACATAGGCCAGTTCAGGAGGGTTTGTAGGGAGGGGTTTGACTATAATGGAGGCCTTGCAGTCCTTTCTCTCAAGCAAATAAATACCTGAGTAGTTCAATGGTTCAGTCTTTGCTTGCCCACATGTACCTTGAGGCTGCTTTTAATTGAGAAAGAATGTCGGTTGACACAATATGATATGAGTTTGTTTCACTGATTACACAAATATTTAACTTATTTCTTGGTACTTCGGCGGCTCTGGCTCAGGTGGTAGAGCGGGTTGTCCACTGATCACAAGGTTGGCGGTTCAATCCCTGGTCCTTCCACATGCCGAAGTGTCTTCGGGACACTGAACCTGAAGTTGCTCCCAATGGCAGATCAGTGCCTTGCATGTGTGTGAATGGGTGAATGCGAAACACATCCTAAAGTACTTTGGATACCACTAAGGTAGAAATATATAAGTGCAGACCATTTACCATTTATCATTTCTCTTCAGTCATTGTCTTCCATTACTTTTAGACTTTTTTTTCCTACTTACGTCCAACAAATACTGCTCATGTCACATAGTGTGATATCACTTTACACACATCTGCTCTGTGAACCAAAGAGTCTGTGCGTTCTTCTGTGGTTCTTAAAAATATCACTGATTCCAAAAGTAGATTTTTTGTCAACAATAAAGTTAAAACAGAACTCAACCATGAAAACACAGTATATCCAGTTTCCTCAGTGGACACTATTTGAACTAGGGCTGGGTGATATAACTGAAAAACTTATCACAGAAAAAAGTTCCAGTGCAGTTGGAATGGATAATTACTGATATCTGTAATAATATTGAGAAAAAGTCTTAATTTAAGTTTAATAATGATTTTGATGTTAACACAACAAGGAGAACACAAATAAATTTACACACATAAATAAAAATAAATAAGGATAAAGGTATGATCTCACAATAAATAAAGAAATTAAGTCAAACCCAGAGGTGAACAGAAGGGGACCAGGGTAAAGCTGCTGCACTGTGCTGAGGTTAAGGTTCTGAGCAGGTGGCCATGGCCAGGTATCATCGGAGCCCCCACCACACCCGCTTTCACATGCAGCCGATGTCAAGTCAGCTCTCACAGCAGTGTGTTGCTTAGGTTGACAGTGTATTTTGAATACAAAGTCGATCTAACCCCTACAGTCTTCACCAGGGGAGATCTGGGGGTATGGACTGCAGCAACTACAAGTCCAGGTGATCACAAACCTGCACAAAAGCCACAAGAAGAGTCACAGAGGGCACTTATCAAGGGACATGATAGCCTGTTTGTGAGCCAGGGAGGGAGGATGCTTAGAAGTGTTGTTTTGCATTTTTGTTACAAGTAATACTTTTAATTTGAATACATATAATATTTTGTTTGCAAGTGGCTGTGATCCTAGGAGGATTTACCCTCCACGTTTGTACTGTGACAGAGGCCCATGGTGACAAAAGCAAATTATCTCAGTTTCATCTATTTTAAACTGCATTGTACAACTTGTCTGATATTATCCCTTCTGTGTGCCACTTCACAAAACTTTCATCAGGTCTGTTCAGGCAAAGAAGATAAGTCATTTCAGAGGTCCTGGGGCTGCACTAGTGGATGTCGATGAGCCCTCCTGGTATTAGTGTTACAGCAGAGGCCATGTTATGTCCTTACTGCTGGAGACAGAAAGCAAATTGTTTTTTTTGTTTTTTTTAATTCCAGAACATGTTGACTGTTCAGCCAGTAGTGGTGGTCAGCAAATTACATTTACTTACTCACACGTACTCAGACTGAAGAGGTGGCCATACAACTGGACAAAATAATAACACGGAATTTCATAAGTATGATGAATGACCTCATTTGTATCTGTCCAGTTATTTTTGAACCTTTTCAGTCTGAGCATTATGTGTTGAAAAAGACTAGAGTTTGCACAGCACTCTAACTATTATGATGTAAACCTATTCATATCAAAGCTGAGACTTGGGATTTTAATGTTCTATCTATTATAAACTGCATGTGCTGAAGCTTGGATCTAAAGAACCAAAAATGTGTAACTGTCCAAATACCTATGGCCTAGACGGTGTATGGTTTTACCACAGTGAATCCCCCCTCAAAGCTTTGATCTAGCTATACTGTCATGTTAACAATGTTTCCCACTGTGTTGTGTTACAGTCTTCATGTTTGGTGAACTCAATTTACCCATGATACCCTTCTGATGTGTAGAAGAAGTGCCAGAGGCACAAATAAAACATATAGCAAATGAAGACCTATTTCTCTTTGCAACTGGATACAAAGCATGACCAGCAGTTTCTGAATTCATCAAATATTGACCAAGAATCTGAATGAGACTGCGAACATTTCTGACTCTTTGTTCACACAGCACCATTCACCTAACACTGAAAATGAAAGGGACTTTTACTTCCAGAACCCTATGTACACCAGTATGTCCTCCCACTTTGCATGTCCATTTACGATATATTGATTCTCATTGTCTCCATCTCCCCTACAGGCAAGTTGTATGAGAACAGATAATTTCTTATGGCTGCAGCTGTTGGTCCGTCCCTGCATTACAGTATCCACAATGAAGGTTGCTGGCTCACAAATCTCTATGAGGTCGGCGACAGTTCAGTAGTGCATGTTCAAGTGTCAGGGTGTTGGATGAAGAGGCGATAATACATCTTTAACTCTGTCATTCATACCTTCTGCTCTGGCCTTCACCCAACATATGCTGTAAACAGGTTAGATTTGTTTCTGCTTTATCCTGGGAAGAGTTTCATGGTTAGGTACATGAGTGGAGGAGCATCTGCACTGCTTGATAAATACACCTGCATTGCAAGGATACGCAAACCCTCATTCACAAAAACTAAGGAAAAGACAAAAGGAATAGCCTTTTTGAATTTTGATCATATATGGAAACTAAATTATTCAAATTCCACAGACTAAGCCTTCATTCTTACCAAAGGGCGGTATGTTCTTGTTTGACTTTTTTGGGACTGACTGTTCTATTCTGAGATAAAACCCAACACCCATGGATTGACAGCAGTGTCAAAGGGTATGTCTGTGCAGAGCAAGCAGCAGTAAAGGATGTCACATCCATCTCTGTTTTTAGCACATATTTGGGTTGTGGCACATACCGTTGACTGTTGACTGAAATAGAGTGTCTCTCTAAATAACAGAGAAGACTGCTACATTGTGTCATGTCAAGTTTGTGTCTCTAATGCTAATGCTAGCTCAGCTAAGCTGCTGCAGGGTGAAAATTCACTCCAACATAACTAAGGTTAGGGATGTTAGTCTCTGTGTCAGGTAGTGTACATTCTCAATCTAAATTTTTACCAAGTCATCCATGTCATGTGTGGCTAAAGTAACGCACTGGTGATGAAGAATTACACTTTCCAGTAACATCTACCAATGTTTGACAATTGTTCACTATAATTCTGCTGTGCCCATACTGAATACAGTGAAAAATACAGTGTTCTTAATTACATCTGTCATTTATGCTGATCAGTTATAACTGGTAATTTGCAACTCCCTTAAAAGATTACTGAGAGATCACAAAGGCCCCATAAAGAATCAGAAACCTTATAAATAGTGCCTGTGTGCACACATATACTAGTACCTTGATGTGATGTAATATGAGTTACATACATATTAAAGTCATGGAAGTGCAGGGTACTAAATATTGTCCAGGCAGAAAATTAATAGGAATTTTACTTCTGAAACCATGAACCATTGATCTGAATTTAATACTCTTTCTTAAAATAGAAAGCCCATCCTTGCCACACACATTAGGAATTTGTATAATGCTTTGTTTCTGTGTTGTGGGTTCACAGAAGCACTTAACAGCACAAGTGTTATGACTTTGCTCTTAATTTCACAAACTGAAACTGTTTTTTGTAAAACATAATAGTAATAATAATTATAATCATCATCTTCACCAAATAATAACCAAAACATGAATGTTGCTCTTCACATAGGCCTCCACTCTGTACATACACATGTTCACTAGAGTCTGATGGATGTTTTTTTTTCTGGGTCCACACCACCTGGGTTTTGTTTTTGGGTCACAAGAGATGCCAGACCTGGCATGGCCTGTTGGTCACCCATTATAACAGCAGTAGTCTGCTGAGCCACAGAGACCAACCATCCAGCAAGCCATTATATCGATGTTGTGCCTTATAGAAGCACAGAGATCAACCATCGGACCTTGTCTGTAACTAAATGACAGATACCCCCCTTCCTTTCTGAGTCTCTCTCTGTTTCACTCTCTTCGCCCTCTCTCTTTTCTGTTGCCTTTCTTGATCTCCTTGTCTCTTGTCTCCATTTCACCAAGCTCTCTCTCCTCTGTCCTCTTTCCCCAGTGGTCTCTTATCTCTCTGTTTTAACTCCCTTTCTACAATGTAGTGTGTCTCTCAGCTTTTCATTGTACTTTTATCTTTCTGCCTCCCTTTTCTTTTCATTTTTATATTCCCCATCTCCCTAAATCTATCTCTCTTTTTGTCCATGACATCTTGACATGTCTGTGAATCTGGCTGCTTGGCAAATGCAGACAATAGATGATAACTCACTATCCCCTCTCTAACACACCTTGGGTTGGGCAGGCCGAAGCCAGGCCCTGAGCAGGCATTAGTGTCAGTGTAACAATGCAGAGTGGGAATGGTACAGTTTGGATAAATGGCAGGATTCACAGCTTTAGTTCAGATGGGGCAGAGCAGGGAGAGACACACTGAACCTAGAATTTAGGGCAGAGAGGGCAGGAGGATGACAACATCCTTCAAGCAAACACATCTTAGCCTCATCGACAAAACAATGTAACATGGCCTGTATTCCCAGTGAGTTAGTGGGAACAGATGAATCATGATACTGTCATTCTCGATATTTTAATTATGACTAGTGTTATACCTTTGTAGGTATCACAACTGTTGTAATGCAATAAAAAGGCTCAGCATACTCTGTAAACCATCAGAAGCACTGTCGGTTCAACCTAAATCTTTTTGTAACAACTCCTGGTTTCATGAAGATGGTCCACTGGAGACCTGGCAGTGTGAAAATTACAGCCCCACTCGGCATAACAAAGCGGTAGAAGGAAACACAACATACCTGAAAAAAGATTGCTGTTCTCAAGTTGGTTGTAAGGTTCTGAGAGAACAGCTTATTAAAGCACATACAGGCTTTCCCTATAAGGCAGCACCTTAGGATGAGGTCATGATGCACAACAGTCATAAGTCTTGTAGCACTTTACTTGATATTGTACTGCAGTTGTGCATATCCTAAAG
The DNA here is from genome assembly GCA_024666655.1 of Dascyllus trimaculatus. Classification (NCBI taxonomy): domain Eukaryota; kingdom Metazoa; phylum Chordata; class Actinopteri; family Pomacentridae; genus Dascyllus; species Dascyllus trimaculatus. Next base: position 32,726,005 of record CM045456.1, read on the forward strand.
AAAAAAAACAACAACATTAAAATCTCTAAGAATGTAACAAGAGGCTGTGAACCTTAGAACAGGACCCTTGGGTACCAGCTAATGCAGAGGATGACAGACTCAGTGGGGTAAAATAAGTTTGATAAGGATAATTAAATCAAGGCTACACTGTTTTTCCATTTTCAGGATGAGAGAATCAGGCAAGCTGACTGGTTCCTGTGAAGTATTGCAACAGAGAAGAACTGCTGGGACAATGTTGGATAATAATAAATGGCTTGCACCTTTACCAGCATGTAGTCTGGAGAAGATCTCACACTCCTTACATATTACAGTAATGCAAATCTACATTTTTTCCAGTGACTTGGGAGGCAATGAATTAAAGTTTAAAATGCAGTTATTGAATTACAGTTGCCTGCTCCAGTACTGCTCTGTTACATTAAAAAAGACTGACAAAGTTGTATTATTCACATATTCTGCTGTCCTAAAGTATCAGTCCAAACTATAGGTTGGCTGCCTGTTAAACTGCAATGCTTCTATTATCTTTTTCTATACGTGTCATGTGCATTAGATGTGATGTGCTGCTGTGATTTTGGCAATATGACAATGACTTCAAGTCATGCAAGAAGCTGGGATGTCTGACAATAGCTCAGTTCAGCTACTGTCATAATCCACATTATGGAAAGAAGTGCTCAGGTAGGTAAAGAAAAAGAAAATGTCAGTCATTACCATTAACTTATCCAAGACATGAAGGATGTCAGGAACTTTGTATGTTTGTGATGAAACTGGCTCTCATGAGGACTGCTCCAGTGAAGGATGACCAAAAGTTCCTGCATTGAGTAGCATTCTGCTCCAGAGGAGGAGTTCATTAGAGTTAGCAGCCTCGGAAATCAACAATTACTGTAACAGCAGCTCAGATTAGAAGCTACATCAGTGCTGCCTGGAGTTCAAGCACACACATCTCAACATCAACTGTTGAGAGGAGGCAATGGGAATCAGACTGTCGTGGTGGAACTGTTGCATAGAAACCACTAGTGAGACCAAGAAGAAGAAGAGAACTGCTTAAGCCAAGACACACCAGTGGAATTCTGGACTTTGATCTGTTCACTGCAGATGTGACATTTCTGGTCCCAGCTACTGCTTCTTGATGAAACACACAGAGGGTGAACCAATAGTATCTGCATGTGTAGTTCCCACCACAACATGTGCTGTAACCAAATTGGCTAAAAACCATTCTGCAAAGACACCATCCCATCTGGTTTGAGCTTAGTGGGATGATCATTTGTTTTTTAAGCAGGGCAACACAAAACACACCTCCAGTCTCTGTAAGAGCTGTTTAACCAAGAAGCAGAGTGATGAGTGTTGCACTGGATGACCTGACCTCCGCTACACCAAACTGAGATGGTTGGAATTAGTTAGAGTGTAGATTGAAGGAACGCAGCCAACAAGTGCTAAGCACATGTGGGAACTTTATAAGACCTTTGGAGAGGCTCCAGGTAAAGGCCTTATCAAGCAAAGGCTCCCTACTAACAAAGCTGGCAGGTGCACAGGAGATAGAAAATCCCTACTACTGCTGACTAACAGTGATAATTTGTCTAAATCATAGAAAAAGAAAGCTTTAGTTGGTTCTGCTTTCAGAGCTGACTCCTGCAACGTGGTATGTTGGTAGGAGTATAAGTCACCAGGTGAACAGCAGGTAGAACCATTACATCAAACCACACACCATACAAAGTGTCTACACAGGAAACATTTTCCTTTGGCTCTTGGACACTTGCAGGGAGATTCTTATATATCACAGTGTTCATGCTGTATCTCTCACAACAGTGCTGAGCACATTCTGAGAATAATTCTGTGACCTTTCGATTCCAAAACTGAAGTAAAAAGAAAAAAATATATATATTTCTGATGGGAGAGAGTGCATAAAAACACCATCTTTTAAAGGTGACTCTCAGAATTGTCCCTCCTCTTTTACTGTCTCTGTGGAGAAGATGGGCATCAATGCTCGATGCAGGGAATGTTCTGTATGATCACAGAGAGCGCAAATAGGCAGAAAAAGCCATTTCAGTCAGGAAATGAGAAGGCAGCGACTTGTGGAGGCCCCTTCAGAATGATATTTATCTGCCAATCAAAGAGGGAATCTGAGATAAGGAAAAGCGGATTGCAGATGAAGAGACACAAGGAAGTGAGGTGTTGGACGAGTGGCGGGGGTGAGGAAGTAAAGGAGAGAGTGACGGTGAGAGATACAAGGGGAAGCGAGAGATTGGACAGTGTTCAGATTGCCGGCGAGTGAGGGAGGAGGGTGTGGAGTAGGTAACAGATTGCTGCTGAAAAAGCACACGTGTGTCATGAAAGAGAAAGAAGGTGTGGGAGAGGAAGCAAGTGTGACTCAGACAAATAAAAAGTGTGTGTGTGTGCTGGGGGTGGGGGGTGGGGTGTAATGGAAAGAGAACATCAGGCTTTTTTCTCTCTCTCTCTCTCCCTTCTTTTTACCATGTGCAATTGGGAAGATACCAATTTCGCGTCAAAGTGAACATTAGATGGAAATGTCATCTCCATCCAGGTAATTTACTCTCCCCTCTTTAAAATGTGCTCTTGGAAATGGTAAAGGTCAGGAGAGAACAGGCTGATGGGTATATGCACAGTGTAATGATGAGTGGGAAGAGCAAGCTGAAGATCCCCCTAAATAAAATAAAATAAAATAAAATATTCTAAGCACCCTAAATATTGAGGAGCCTTAAATATTCAGTATCAAGTAAATCAATAATACATTCCATACAGTCTTATTGGGGTGTTTTTTTTTTCCTTCTTTTTGTTCACTTTGATTTTGTTTTGCTTTGAATGCCCTTTATGCCAGTGTTTCTCTTTATTTAATGACGTCTGTAGTTATCCCATACTTGAGTTGTGAAGTGAGGGGAAAAAAAATCCCATCCATTCTTCATTCAAATGTTCTGTGACTCACAGTCGAAGCTCTTCTCCAACTGGGATTGGCATGGCACTGTAGGTTCAGTCATCAGTGTGGGAGGAGTTGCATCTCAAAATACTTGGTTCTGTAATAAAGAAAATGAAGGCACAGTTAGGCCAGAACGAAAAAAGATCCATATAAATGTAACTTGCCTTATCATTTATCCTTTATTGTTTTAGGTGTTTTAGTGTTCTATACATTTCAGAGCTGGTACATCCCAGAGTCGGTCAATTAATTCCAAGTAAGAAGGTTCAACTGAAATGATACCTTTTTCTCCTGGTCTTTATTAAAGGTTAAAAATGATCAGTAATTATCGATGCTGATAGATGGCCCAGCTCTTAGTAGATGTCTCAGTACATAAAATGCTCAAAGGAGATGCTCTCGATGACTCCCAATCTGCATTTTAACTAGAATCACCAGCTACTGAGCTCTCGTTAGCCACTCACAGCAAAAGCACAATCTATAGCATAACCTAGTAGTAGTAGTGCTTACTTAACAACTGCAATAATGAATAGGTTTGGATTTCCTCTATTCAGATTTATTCAGTTTTGCATCTGCCACTGACTGCTTATTCGACAGCAACAGTGCCTGAGCTCATGGGTACTGTAGTATTTAGACTGTCTGTGCCAAATGATTAACGAGACATGGTTTGTCAGGAACAAAGTTGACACAGCTAAAGCTAATCACAACAGAAATCAGGTTGTGTGGGAGAGTCCTGTGTTGTAAAGAAACAAATACCAGCTTTATAGCTTTATCTGAAATCACCTCTGGGATCACTAAAAACATTTTTTTTTTAATTGTTAATTGTTTTAAAGTGATTTATGTTATTGTAACTGCCTCATACTGTATTGTGTTCTTCTACTTCTAACCATGGTTGTGCTCTTAACAATATAAATAGGTGATTCCATAAGTATTTACCCCCTTTGGAGTGACTCACCTCATTAAACACAGGTGCTGCCAACTGCTCCTAGAAGTCACAAAATATAATTAAATGTAGATCATCTAAGTGCAGTGAATGTGAGTCAACTGATAGTGGTGAAGACATGTACCTGTAAGGTCCAGTCAGTAGGGAATCAGCACTCCTGGCTTCAAACTCACCATGAAGACAAAACAACACTCCAAGTCACTCTATGAAAAGGTTGTTGAAAAGCACAAGTCAGGGGATGGATACAGGAAAAAAATCAAGTATGGAATAGTGTTCAATCAATCACTAGGAAAGAAAGAAAATGGCACACATGTAGAGCAAACTGTACTGTTAAACTTAACAACCATGCAAGTTGAAGGACCAGCAAGGAGGCCACCAAGACACCTATGACTCCTCTGAAGGAGACAGAAGCTTCAGATGGGAGAGACTGTACAGACAGCTTCATTAGTTGAAGTCATATGGGAGAGTGGCACAGAGAAAGCAGCTGTTGAGAAAAACATGTTATATATGTTATAACATATATATATATATATATATATATATATATAGCATATGTTATATGTTATATCCTGGCCATAGTTCACCAGAAAGCAAGTGGGAGACTCTGAAGTCAACTGGAAGAAAGTTCTTTGGTCTGATGAGACCAAGCTTTAACTTTCTGGCCATAAGACTCGACAATATGTTTGGGGGACACCAAACACTGCTTGTCATCCCATACACACAAGCTGGTGCTGGTGGTGGCAGCATCACGATGTGGGAATGCTTCTCAGCAGCAGGCCCTGGAAGGCTTGTAAAAATAAATGGTGAAATAAATGCAGCAATGTACAGTATAGTAAAATCCTGGAGGACAACATGACACCGTCTGCAAAAGCAAGACAGTGACCCGAAGCAAACAGCCAAAGACAACCAGGTGAATGTTTTGGAGAGGCTGAGTCAGAGCACAGACCTCAATCCAATTAGAAATTTGTAGCTGGACTTGAAAAAGGCTATTCACTCATGATCCCCATGAAAATTTAAAATTTTGCAAAGAAGAAGAGAAAATTTCCAGATGTACAAGCCCGACTGAGACCAATCCACACTGGTGTAACTGTGGCCAAAGGTGAGTCTACTCAGTTAAATGCAGTCATTTATTTTATGTTGTATATTTTTAATTGATTGACATTTAATTGTACAAATGTAAATGGTCTGTACTTATATATGTATATATATATATATATATATATATATATATCCAAAGCACTTTACAATGTGTTTCGCATTCACACATTCACACACCAGTAGCGACAGAGCTGCCATGCAAGGCGCTAATTGGGAGCAACTTCGGGTTCAAAGATACTTCGGCATGCAATGTGTTTACACTTTGACCATGATTCAATGTTAAAAAGCATTAAAACCAGAGAACTTCCAAGGGGGGTAAATACTTTCCATAGGCACAATACATACACAGTAAGTTATAACTATATATTCTGTGCATACACACTATTGTCAAGTATGTGCACTATTGTCCATCTAGCATAGTTGCAAATGTGGACTGCACATTGACATCTGCATGGCATCAGGGAGATGACTACAAAGTATCTTATTGGTCTGAGACTGAGCGTGACAGCATGTGTGATTAGCTGAAAGGTGTGAGGCTGGGCAGTGGTGGCGGTAGTGAAAACTTCACAGGCAAAAACAACACACACACACACACACACACACGTATAATTATAAATAAAAAAGATCATACAATAAAAATGTAATTGGGCTACATGTGATTAGAACACACTTTTGGGAAAGATATTTTAAACATTTTTAACATAATGATGGGTTTTCATTACAATTAATTCAGTTTTAATAACTGTAATTTACTGGTTCATTAGTATGTTATACTAGATTTTATTTGTATAATAAAAAACAAACAAAAAGTCAGATGTTTTTATTTAGTATTGAACCCATAGGGGCTCCATTAAATATGTTGTGAAAAACACGGTAGATAAATACACAAAAGGATGAATTTTAGTTGACAAGGAAATAGGAAACATCCATCATGACAACAAATTAAAATTTGGTCGGGATTTTGTTTTTGCTCAGTTGGAAAACAAAAGTGTACAAATGTGTTTGCGCTCTCCAGTGTGTACCAGGCCTTTATTTCCCTGCAGGAAACATTCTCCTCTGGCAAGCTGGGTGGCTCAGATAAGCAAGTGTGCTGTCAACTCAGCACCTTGGCTCCTTGGTAGAAAACAGTCCAATCAATACATCATTAATCATCGGTTTAATGTGGCCAAGCCGGATGTGGACAAGCATTAAAATGGAAGGATTAGTGGGAGCAGAGATGAGCTTGACGGCGCGCATGCGAGGTCGGAGAGCTTGGAAAAAAGAGAATACAGATAAATGATGAGAGAGAAATTTGTTCCGAGTTCTAAACCCAAATTAATGGATGGTAACTAAAGGGTGTGAGGGTGTGCATCTGTAGGTGGATATGTCTCTGCTTTACTGGTCTCATTCATATCAGTTACAGTACCCATCATATCATTTTCTCATGTTAAACAATGACTTCATCATGTGAGTGCATCCAGTCATTACTGGTTTGCCACAACCAGCATCTAGACCAAACTATAAAACAGTGATTCACAGCTCTGACTCATATGTGGGGACTTGTAACACGAGATTTATTTCCATCACTGACAGAAAAAATTGACTGAAAGGCAAAATCACATTGCAACGTTGTTACCTGCGTGCGTCGTCAAATGCAGTAAAGCCAATGATATTAAATCAGGGCTTCATTAACTACCATGTAAAATGCATCAATGCTTTACTCATCTGACTCAAAGTCTTGGATTTGAGCAATGAGCTCAAAAGCAAGAAAATATTACTTGATCTTTTACTTGCAGATGGATTCTTGCAAACAAACTGAATTTCCTCCTCACTACGTTCCTCCTATAAATAATGGATACAGAGCACTCAGAAGCCTTCCCGTCTGACTGTCTGTGCTATGCTGTTTGTGCTCCTGCTGTGGGACAGTGCGAGTGACAAGATGGAGACAGCGCTCAGCTGGCTCAGACAGCAACACTTTAACTCGGCTATAAATTTTTCACTGATACGTCCCAGCCTTTGGAACACGTCACGTGCCTCGACCTCCTATAGTCTTCACGTGGGCCACCGACAGAAGCTGTAGCTCAGCTCGTAAGTCGCTGCACGTATTTTAAAATATATTCATCATGGTGTATGTCAGAAAAAAGTACATAAAGAATAGCAAAAAAATAGATTAATTGCTCCAAAAATTGGGGAAAAAAAAGATGTATGACTGAAAAAATGGGAAACTTTACAACCAATGTTAGCAAAAGCAAAAATACATACTTTATAATTGGCATGATTTTCAATGAATGCTAAATTGTTTTCACTTTTTACATATATAGTGTCTCTTTCTCTTCTTATTGTTTTAAACTTTCACTACCCCCTGCCTGAACCAGGGTCTGTATCCCATCCCTGCTTTCATCTTTAATTCTACCTCTTCTACTTCTACCCCCTACCCGAACCAGGGTCTGTATCCATACCCCGCTTTTATTGGTGTAGTTGGTGAGAGGCTGGGGTAGTTGATTCTTTATGTTTTCTTTTTAATGTTCTAAATATTCTTTTGTGCAATGTTGGGGCAGTAAAACTGTATTTTTACTGTATTTTTAAAAATTTAGGTGTTCTTACCTTGTAATACTGTGGATGTGTCTTTGTTGTAAAGCACCTTGAGCTGCAAACCTTGTATGAAAGGTGCTACACAAAGTTATTATGATTATTATTATGATTATGATTATGATTATTATTATTATTGTTTAATAGTGTATCCATAAATCATATTAATATGGATTAATTTCAGTGTTTCACAGTCTTCATTTTAAGGGGAAAAAAGCTAGTAACACTGGAAGTGTCGATTTTTCCGGACTGCCCCTTTAACATGTCTTTATTGGAGCGAGAGAAGATGCAATATTTACTGGAGGCAAACTAGCCCAGTGAACCTTACATGGAATATGTGCAGATTTTTTTTTTTTTTTAATTTTGAATCATAATCTCATTGTGCACTTTAATGTGAACTCTGCATGAACCCAGCACGAGGGAAATATTAACATGGGATAATGATTCCTGTCTCCACATGTGAAAGAGTACAGATGGCAGAGACATGCCATTAAAAATGAGCCCAGAAGCTTTTTTATTGTTGTTGGCAAAACATGTTGAACCAAATCTGACAGGACTAAGTTGCGATTGACCCACAAACCTCTTGATGACCGATTTTGGCAGCCCTTTGTCAGCGCTTACTGCTTCCTTTACTTTCAGTGAACTTTGTCATGCTACGTCTGTTTCGTTGGCAGACGCCCTGCCAGCTGATGTTTACAGTGTCCTCCTCAGCCTTCGGACGTAAGCAGCAAGCAGGTTGTCATTTAATTATAGAGGACCCATGCTTTCCCAAAATCCCTAAATGAAAGCTGATTAATCCATTTGCCGCCGGAAAAGAATGAGACATGAAAGATTTTTGATATGGCCTTTGTATCGAGGGCGTGACAGATTAGTCCCTGGACAATTCTACTCTCGTTCCCCCTCTCCCATGAAAGTTAACCCCATGATCTCTGTCAGGAGAAATGTGCTATGCACTTTCAATGACCCTCTCCAAAATCATCAGAGCTTTTCATTCTCATATCTGCGTGCACCATCACACCTCCTTGCTAGTCCCACGCTCCCACAGAGTCAGTGGGGGGACAATTATCCATTGTCAACGTCCTCTGGAGGATTTTTATAGCGCTACATAAATCCAGTACATCTTATGAGCACATGTCTGGCAAATTCACAGATTTCTCAGTTTCCAACTCATGTCATGTGAGTCCATTGCAGGATAGAGGTCACAGTATATCTAATGGCAAAATACTACTTACAGGGGCTAGAATGAAATGCATTAACACCCAAGAGCCAAAACATTAGGAGTAGTCTTAGATGAAGCCATGAACGTTCTTTGTCTTGCTTGCCAAGGTCTGGGATATATTAGATGGTACGTGAACAGTTATTTCCAGAAATGGGCAGGAGTGAAGACCTGAGGGACTTTGACACAGGTCGAATCATTGTGGCCAGACGATGTGTGTTGGATACTCTGAGCCTCGGATGGACATAGCATGAGTTGTTGGCATGATGCTGAGGGATGTGTTGGAACAAATCTGATCCACAATGGCTCCAGAAACTCATGCTAGCATCTTAGAGCTAAACAGCACAGGGCACCTTATAAGGTCTTGAAGAGTCAATTCCTTTGTGGGTCAGAGTTGTTTTTGTGGCACCAACAATATATTTGGAATAAAATTTTGGCAGTTTTTGGATCTGTGTCTCAGTCCTTAATTACTCTGACGTAACGATAATGTACTGAAATGACGTAGATAACAACTAGGCATTTCATTTTTATATTTGTCTTAGGTTAAGTACAAGGTTGATGTGTATTCTTTGTCATTTAAACACATCAAATACATGAAGTTGTTAAAGGAACGTTAAAATGAAACTTAAGGTCTCTGGGATAACTTACTACAGTAGTAAACTCCTGTTATGTACTACTGGTAAGTGGAAAGCTTGGAAATACATGCATTCGTTATTCAAACCAGTCCTGGATTGTATTTAATCTTGTTACAGGTTACTGTTCACCCTGAAGAATTATGTATAGATGGAACTTGTAAGCCATGCCACTGGTGTGGCTCTGGAGATGGTAAAGTCTAGATTTTCCTTTGTCATGCATGGTCCTGTGAAGATAAACCATTATAATCTAGTGGTTCTTCAGTAAGGCACCTCAACAACTTATTGGATGAACAGCTGTGAAACTTTGTACGGACTCAATCTCCCGACCGTTCCTCCAGTGCTACCAGGAGGCTGATGTTCGCATTTCAGAAAGAAATGTCTTGGCCCCATCAGGTGGCGGATTAATAAGGTTCTTGGTACAGACATTTGTGTTCTCTGTGTATTTGTCAGGCAATGATCAGACTTTTCATTTATGCTAATCATCAGATCAAAGTTAGGGAAGAGGTAAGGTGTTCAACACTAGTTTATCTATTGCACAACTACAGTAACCATGACTTGATGCTATAGTTTTGCCATCAAAATGTACATCTTTCCAGTTTTAGGGTAAGTGGAGCCATATTGTGCAGCTCTGGTTGAATGCACTGTTTGTGTAATTGCCTGCCAAGTAAATGTTGACAGTACATTTAGAACATTCTCCCAACTGACTGATTTCCAATACACGTCATGTTCTGCAAAGGCCACGAATGAAAGCTTCCTGAGTCATTAACACTTACTTGACTAATGCATTTCCCTAGTTGTTGTGTTTATGACTTACACATTACAGTATAAGCCCCAGCGGAGCAACTCCTGCAGCCAAGTGTGGGGGTGATCAACTATCACAAGCCCCAGTCTTTGGCAGCAAACCTGATCTCGACCATCTTTGCAGTCTTTTGGCATTGTCCTGTGGTGTATAAGGGCTGTTATCAACAACTAATTAAAGTGTAATGAATGAGCTTTTTAAATGGAGGGCAGGATAACAAATGTGTTGCGGATGCTAGTACTGCACTAATAAATCAAGCAAGTAACTGTAAACATGCAGGGCTCTCATGAACGCTCTGACCTTATAAATGAGCTGTCGTCACAGCTCCGTCCAGCTGTGGCAGCTGAAGTCTAAAGCTCTGACCTTTGATGTGACGTTTCCATGTGTGTGTGTGTGTGACTTGTAGATGAAAGGTATGCAAGGGACAAAACATTTGACCGGTGACTTTATATTTAGTGGGGAAGGTGTAATTGAAACAGACGTATGCAGAGGCTGGAGACGTGGAGTGTTCTCCTCATTGGAATTGGAAATAGGAAACAAATCGCAGACACAAAGTCACTGTAAACGAAGAACACATGGAGGGTTAGCTGACTGAAGAAGTTACAGGTAGGGTTCACTCATCCCCCTTCTGCCTTAAATTAATCAGCTAATGCTGCAGCTGTTAATCTAACTGCATCAATTGCAGCACATGTCAAACATCCCCTCGCCATTTTCCCTTTGTTTCATATACAATCTGAGAGAAAAATGACAGTTTGTTGCCATCTGGTGCGACTTAAATCTAGGGGCCCCCAGTCCTACCACCATCAGCCTCATTTAGAAAAAGAGAGAGACTGACAAAGAGAGGAAATGGAGGAATCTACATTGGAAAGCCAAGGGGAACCATGAATCATATCCTCTCATCAAGTCCTATTGCACAGTGAGCCTGTTCACCGAGATGAGGCCATTTTCTAGTCTCTCAGCAGGCCTCATCAGTGAGCTTGTACCACACTAATACATGTGAGGCGCTCTGTCAACCTCCCTCTGCCATCAACCAACCCACCCATTATTATGAACCCCACACACTGGTGCACCACTGTTTCACTGAATGGACGGTAGATTGAAGGAGGGAATTGCTGTGTGTGCATCTGTGTTTATGCATGTACTTCATGTGACTGGCGTTGTGGGGTGTAAAATCATTTTGTGACTGTGTGGGTGTCTGCATTTTTTTATTTATTTTTTTGCACAGATTCTAAGAAATCAACACCTGCTGCATGTAAGTGAACAGTCTCTCCTTTACTTACCTGCCACTGTGTAAAACAAGATTGAAGTAATGATCTACCCAGCAGCATCTGGCCACCCCACTGCCAAGGGAATGTTGGAGTCTTTATGTGTTTATTAGTTACGGGTGTTTTCCACATTAGCTAATGTGGATATCATTTCAGTTTAGATGCAGAAAAAAAGTGTTGATTAAGAGTGATGTGTCACATTCAGCCAATGTTCAGGTCAATACAAACAGCCCAACACAAAGAAGAATGTAGCAAGCATGTTTTCCAACTAAGAAGACAATCTACAATCAGTGCATGCAAGAACATGGAAGGAGAGAAAATGAGTGGCAAATACAGAGATTATTAACACAATAAAAAAATCAGGGAAATGACACAAAATTGATTCTAAATGACGCTTCACAACAACAACAAAAATAGTGGATAGTACTTCATTCTTGTTGATGAAGACAAGATTATAACTGTCTAAAAATAATTGAATGTATGAATTCCTCCTAGCCCTTTGTTTTGAAGACTTTGCTGTGCTTCCACATCTGCAGATTGCTTCATTTAGTTTGGATGAAGAATAAAATCATTTTTTGTATGGCCGAATTTGCATTCATGATTACTTCTAAAAGAAGCCAGAGGTGTAAGTGGGTAACTCGCTGCTACTCACAGGTCCACAATGAAATAAGATGCAGGACGACAGTCGCCAGACTGTGCAATCTGTGTTTCCTGTCCTGTGTCCAGAACAAATGAGCTGACCCTAACCTACCAGTAAGCTTCTTCAGAACTGGTTGGCGAATGGTCAAACAATTTTGAAAATTCCAATGCTGTTACCTGTCCAATGTTGGGATTAAAGCGGCTGTGCTCATTTCAAATCATGACTGTGTGGGGGTGATAGAGGAGCCAGAGTTTGGACTTTATTCTTGTCCTATTTTCGTTCTTTACACAATAATTTCTGTCACTTTTCATGTAAACAGTTGGGTACAGCTCTGTGAATGCCTTACAGACAGAACTGTCTGTGAAGTTGATAATTATCGAGCGCCTCTAGTCAGAGCCTACAGAACTATCTTCAGCCACAACAACTACAAGGAGTCCTGCAGATGGTCTGCCCCCCACAGAGGCCTGGTCTCAACATCATGGAGTCAGTTGGTGATTACGTGAAGAGACAGACGACACTGTGACTGTTATGCTAACAAACTTATTGGAGCCAAATACAAGCACAGAGACAGTGCAGAGTTTATGGAGGTTTAGTATAAAACAGATGTAAAATGAAGGGAGAAATCAGAGGAAGGAATCTGGAGAGGAGCTGTGGCTGGTGTGGGAATCCTGCAGTGTGTGGTGTCTGAAGGCGAGTGACTCAGACTGGCTTGTTAAGTGGCATTTTTGAGGATAAAGGCATTGGACAAGAGGACTGAGCAGGTGAGTAGCAAGCAGGGGAGACTTGGACCTGAGGACCAAAGAAGCTGTTGGTTATATAAGTAATGAGTGATTGAACCCTACAGTCTTCCATAATTGGATAAAAAATGACTCATATTGGAATCAATGTGTTTTTATGCCATTTTTGACCCACTTATGCATCTACGGGTTAACAAGGAGTGGAGTGACTGCAGCAGGTGAGTAGTGGATGAGTCTCAGATGAGGCAGGTGAACTGTAATCAAGCCCCGGCACAGACACACACAATCACAAACAGACAGGGGAAAAACAGAGAGAGAGAACAGTAAATGAACCATGATAGGGAAAAACTGAAAAACTGTGTTAAGTTCCCTACATTGTGGAATACCTCATTATTGAGTTACTTAAAACAATAAAGATCACCTTTGAAAATGCCTTTGGAATGACTTGGTAGCTTTTGTTGCTACAATTAGTGATTAATTGATTTAATACAAATAAGGAAGTCCAGTTGAAGCATTTGAGGTAGAGAGCAGAATTTCCACAAATCCATATGTTGGACACTGCCAGCTTAATAATAATAATTCAATGGTTTTATATAGCGCTTTTCTAGACACTCAAAGGCGCTTTACATTGCACTGTTAGTTCACTCCATAGCCACAGCTGCCCTGAGGTAGATAGGTAGATTGATGGAGGCGAGGCGAGGCTGCGCCATCGGCCCCACCAACCACTCACTCTCACATTGCATCCACCCAGGCTTCCTGGTGTTCCCTCACAGTCTCCCATCCAGGTACTGACCAGGCCCAACCTCGCTTAGCTTCCCAGATCTGATGGGATCAGGCATCCACAAGGCTTACACACATGACTGGCCAGTGCAGTACGTGATGGCATTGCACTAAGTTTTGGAGAAAACAGCGTGATCAACTATTTTTGATGGGCTATACCCCATTTTATGAAAACAGAAGGGGGATCATGTAATTTTGACACAGCAGTTATCCGTCTGGATGTAGCCACCGTTACATAAAAATGTACAAACCTGTAGATGACAGTCCAACTAACCTTGGAACTTCTATTCAACAGCACTGTAAATATGCAAGTAAAAAAGAGAATTCTAAGCAATGTGAAGGAAAAATCCTATATATTTCTTATGAGTGTGAGAAAAGAGGAGGCTGGGTGCGGGGTGTCAGGAACTAGGGGAAAGATTTATGAACCTATCCGCTATCGGCTTGAGTATTGTACTTTTTACTTTTCTTTTCAATGCAGTCTGTACACATGCATATAAAATGACTAAATGCTGTGGTACCAGTCAGACTGAGTGTGACCTGCCGCAGCATAAGTACCTTAAACATTAATTAATAATCTAATTTAGTTCAAGAAATATCAAAGTATCTTAAACTACATAACAGAGCTGAAACATCAAAAACACCCATTCACTGCTACGGAGGAGTGCTAAGAATTTCCTAATCACACTCGGCATGCTGTTTAGTTGTGATTCCTCCTGTGAACCGAAGGAAAAAGAATAAATTAAGTTAGAATTCACTGTGGGTATTTATGTCACTTGCCTCTTTTGGATGTCGTAAACTGTTGCTTGTTCTGTGTTTGCTTTGTGCTTTGATTCAGTGCCAGTAGTCCTTTGAATATTTTCCTGTGTAGTATTTAGAATATTTTCCTCTGAGAATAATGTGTTTATTTAGCACACAGTTGAACCTGAGTTTGAAATCTTCATTGAACTGTATACACCCATGTATTACCTCTTGAAAGCAAGGAGGCAAAAAATTAGAAGTTCATACCAGGGCTGCCCCACTTTATTCTGTCACTCAAGACTATTCAGTTATTGAGCCGTAGAAATGTTACTAAGACTAAAGTGAACAGGCAGTGAGTGTTCAACTGAAAACTGCTGGACTGCTTTCCTTTGCAGACTTGGTACTTCAGTATGTGATGATTAAAAGATGAATATGGCATCACAAGTAAAATGTAAATTACATGTAGCAGCTGGTTAAATGGTTTGACATTGGTCTTTTATGTGAATATTCATTCAGTTCTTAAAATTTCACAAAGGTCAAAATAAACATAGCAAAGAAAATAACATAGTAGAGTGCCAAAATGAAAGGATATATAGGAAAAAAAAATCAAAGTGCACGAGCCTATTTTTGACATATATGACATGTCTCTCAATAAATACATTATGGCTTACATTCAGTAACTACACTGATGAGCCATAACATTACAACCACCTAATATTGGGTAAGCCCCTGTTGTATCTTTAAAACATCTCTGACCCACTGGGCCATAAACACAGGACCTCGGGTGGTGTTTGGCACCAGGACATTGGCAGCGAATTCTTGGAGAAGCCCCTGACTGCAGTGTGCAGTTTGGGGTGGCGCTCAACGTTTGACTCCACCCATCTCAACGCTCCATAAACCAATCTCGTTCAGTCTTATTACATATAACTTTACTTCATTTTGCAGCAGTGTGGTGGCAAACTAACCCTAAACCTTTCAGGAACATGTGTATCTACTGCAATTCAGAGTGGAACCACATACAGGCCCAAATACAGGTTTGTGACTATGCTAGGAGCATAAGATGGCGCTCGTTTTTACATGCAGGCAATGTCCCCGTGGGCGGAGTCAAATGTTAGATTCGGCCAATAGCATGCCGACGCTGAGCCAGGTTGAGCCCCGCCGTGAACTGCACACTGCAGTCAGGGGTACTGGAATTCTTGGGGTCCTGTGGGTTTTAAGGTTGGACATCCCAGTAATGCTCTATTGGATTGTCATGTTCCTCAAGTCATTTCTAAGCAGTTTTTTTGAGACGGAGCTCATTGCCCTGCAGGGGGAAGTTGCTGCTGTCGGGGAGTGTACTTGGTCTGTAACAATGTTTAGGTGATACATGTCTGTTACAAGACAGACATGTATCACCCCCAGCCTCTAGGGGTAGCTGAGTGCAACAAAATAAAACCAGGTGTTATTGGTGAGGGGTAGTGATTGAATTGAGGTAATGCATTTTATTGCTTACCAGCAAAATTAACTCAAAACAGGTGATACACAAAGTAACAAAGTTGGTGACTGTTGCGAAAATCAAAGTTTCGAAAAAGCCAAATGAAGGCTAACAGAGTTACGGAAAACTTACTAAGACAAAAAAACAAAGCAACTAAACTCCCTAGTCAAACATAAACAACAGCAACAACACACCAAACAGAAAGAGCAAATGAGTGCCTAGTGCACAAAACTACACAAATCAAAACTGGTGCCTCCGAACACACATTACAAATGGGACGTAGGACACGAATCACCACTTACCAGTGGCTACAAAACACAGTAACATTAGCATCTTTTACACACAGGAAACACTAATGTCTTACTAAACTAATGCAGTTACTAATAGAGGTCAAAAAGTCTTCCCCAAGACATGAATACCTATTTACCTAATAAAGTTAACAACTACCAAACAAAGTAACAATCCAAGTAACACACAGAATCACAGACGAACAGACACCAGGGCAAACTGGTCATACCCCAGCCACCCCGACTGAGGGTTTGGTTGTGGTTTTTATACGACCACGAGTGATGCAGCTGCAGTGGATTGGCTGATGTGGGAGGGAACCAAGTGGTGGTCCAATCACCAGGTCAGGAGGTGGGGAGAACAGGTGGTGCAGAGCAGGTCTTCAGCTCCAGGCTAATCAGCTGAGATGACAGGCAGCTGGAACTGTGGAGCAGGCTCCCAAACCAGCCACAGCTGGGCTCACACAGGCCATCCTGACGCAAACGCTGCACAAAAGTCCACCACAGAAGAAATACGGCACACTGACACCAGCGGCCGAACAATATCAAAATAACATCAACATGAATTCCAGGAGCCAGGGTTTCCCAGAATAACACTGCATTGTAACAAGAGGATATTTAGTTCACCTGTCCATGCTTTTCATATTGACATGTATTATGTACAAATTAAATGACAAATAAAGATTTTTTTAGAACCACAACAAAAAAAAGCAAATAGAAAACCAGAGACTTGGACTGGTTAGGACTAATGACAGTGCAGTCTCAGCTAGTCTTAGTGAAAGATAATTATCAGCTTTTTCTATAATCAATCTTTGTGCTCCAACATCTCAAACTGAATTTGTTATATCACATAGGACAGGGTCTAAACCTAGTCTTAATGGAAATGATAGAGAGTAAGCACCTAAATAAAAGGGCATGTGCAGCATCTCCATTATTCAGTTCGGGGCGCAAATCTCTGGTTTGCTACCATGCTTTGTTTTTGTCAAGATACGTGTACGTATTGCCATACAGTGCCAGCAATCTGGTGGAATCTTACATTTTTGGACCACCCTTTGAACTAGCCAAGTAGAATCTGTTGCTAATCATTTGCCACTGCATAGCTTTGATATACTGACATGATATGTTACTTGCATCACTGACTAAAAATAGAACACAGCTGAGGATAGGCTAGGATATGCTGAACAAACCTGCTTGGACCACTGACTTCAGCCAAACTTCAAATGAGTTACGCTGTTGCTAAAATGCTGAAATGATTTGAGAAGCTTCAGCTAGCCTTGCCTGCCCTCCCACCTAATGGTCGCTCGCCAGTTGGACAGGATCCGGCTGTAAAGGCAGAACTTAAACACAGTTGGCTCTTTTCAGGGTAAAGTGGTTGTCAAAAAGGCTTCTAGCTCTCCTGCATTGACGATACACTCACGACACTTTTCAAACACTCGCATGCCACATATTCATTTTCTCGTGCAGCGACAAACACATTCATAACTGGTAAGGTCGCAACGCAAAACAGAACACTGATGGTACAAGGACAGACGAGAGAACAAGCAGCGCAGTGAAGCAGCAAGTTACTATGGTTACAGGGATGCTCTCTCTCTCTCTGACATTTACTTGCAGTTCTTGGGTGGCCGTTTCTTTATTTAATCCAAGATATTAGGTGGTGTGAAAAAATGCAGGGATTTTATTTTGAATATTTTTTCTAAGAGTTAACCCCCAGACCGCCACACAATTATCTTTTCACGGTTCCTCCAATGTTTTAAAACATAACCAGGTCTCGTGACTCACAGCTTTGGTAAAAGCTAACTAGCCCAGCTTAAGTGTTGTTTTGATTGTTTGACTACTGATTTTAACTTGTACTGTTTTGGGTTTTGAGCTATCATCAATATTATGGGTTGGTCAGACTTTTCCATTGAATTTAATGTTGCAGTAAGTAATCATTTTGCTAAAATGACTACCTACTGCTGCTATAGCAAGTATTAGCAGTGGTCAAATTTAACAACAGCTTTCTTGTGAAGTCAGAACAATTAGCTAAAATATGCCAAAAAAACAAACAAACACATTTTACCTATTCGTGAGCCCAGCACCATAAGTTCATACCTAATGTGTCTTTTGATCTGGTTTTGGTGTTGGGGCAGCTGTGGCTCTGGTGGAAGAGCGGGTTGTCCACTGATTGCAAGGTTGGCGGTTCGATCCCCGGACCCTCCACATGCTGAAGTGTCCTTGAACCCCAAGTTGCTCCCAATGGTAGATTATCACCTTGCATGGCAGCTCTGTCACCATTGGTGTGTGAATTTGTGTGTGAATGTGTGAATGAGAAACACATTGTAAAGCACTTTGGATACCACTAAGGTAGAGAAAAGGAGCTATATAAGTGCAGACCATTTACCATTTGATAAAAATGATGAGATGTTGGTCCTGGTTGAGGTAGGAGACTCTAGAGAATCAAATTTAAAGTCATTGTGAAGGAAATTCTAAGATTTGTTTCAGAACACATTAAACTTGTCATAAAATCACCATCAACACCTGCCTCTGCACTGAACATTCCACACCAGGTAGTTTTACAAACTTTAATCAAAGACAACTGGGATTCATGGATAATCTGCTGTAACTGCTGAATGAGCTGAATGACCATCTCCATCCCTGGCCTTCATCCTCCTGTCCTGCCAACATCTGTTTCCATTGTGGCACCAGATTTTAGCTTATTAGAATGACTGACTCAGTCCACAGGCACAACGTGAGGAAAAAACACTGTATCTATGATGTAGTTTTCACATCCAACATGTTAGTTTTGCTTAAAACAAAGTCAGATCTATTTGCTTGGTTCGTGCTGTTTTGGGGACCTATTTTTATATATTTTGTAGTAGAAAGTTGTCTAGGTGTTTCTGTGGTGCGCCAACCCGAGATAACTTATTAATTACTGCTATATGCAAACTTTACTGTTAAACTTCATTGCTATAGAAACACGTCCTCTTCAGCAGGGATTTGTGCTGGTATTTTGCTGTTGGAGTTAAGTTAAATATATATGATTTTATACTCCTGACCTTCACAAGCCTGCTTTCAGTGTCAAACCTATGATTTGCAAAATGAAAGTCTGAGTCTGAGTACCTCAGTGTGACTTGTGTGGATTGTGTCTGACTGTGTATCAGAGCTCTGTCTTTGTGTGCATATAGAGTGCTGGACAGGTATTGTACATTAATTCTACGACTGGGTGTGCATGCACATAATTCTGCGCCGCTCACTAAAGTGCCAGCTGTAATAAAGTTCTTCCATCCAGAGGGTCAGTGGTGCTTGATGAGCGAGGAAATTACACCGTTCCTCATTTTGATGAATGGGCGGATTCCTGTCATTATTATGTTCTGCCATATTAGTTATTTTCCTCAAGTGGATAAAGGCTGATGCATGCATTTTCTCAATCATTCCTGTGTAAGTGCCTATTTATTGTCCCAATATATTGTGTAACTTAATAGGATAAGATGACATATATGTGTCAGAGGATGGGCTAGGGTAAAGAAAAATGATCTGACAAGCTGTGATGTTTTTGTACTGTATGTTTTAAAACTTCAGTGGGGAAAAGGTATTTTTGATCACACTTCATCTGGGTATTTGAAGCCTGATAACTGATTTGCTATCAAGACTGTCACTAAAACCTCTTAAATTCTGTTCACCAGTGTGTGAAAAGAGGTATTTATTTATTGGAAATGGAATAGGGGTTTATGTTGATGGCTGGTCCTAGTCATTACCTTTGAAACCTGATGATCATCATGTTGACAACCATCTTTCTCACATTATCCTGAGGACATCATAAATGCTGCATTCAAAGCTGCTGATATTTGTGCGAAAATGTGTGTCACGGAAGACTCTTTGAAATGTCACAGCAGGGAAAACACAGGTGCAAAATTAATTAATGCCTGAAATCTTTTTAGTTCTCTCAGTTTCAGGGTCCTGGTATTGTTTGTTCTGACTCAGTGTCACGCTGTAATAGCTTACTGGGGCACTTGAAAAGAACAGAACCATCATTAATGCCAGAAGTATTGGCACAGATCTACCACAGCTTTTTACCACTTGCACGGTTAAAAAACATAACTGAAGCATCAGATCTCATACCATCCACCTCAGTAACAGTTTCTTTCCACAGGCAGTCAGGCTGTTAAACCACTGATGACCACCCATATGCTTGTCATATTACTGTATTCCTGTTTACTGCCTATTGTGTAATATATAGCATGTGTGTGTGGACTGTTTGGTAAATTGCATGTCTAAATCGTGACTTATACTTCTGCATTGAGTCTGCACTGTAGGTACAAGCATATCAGTGTACCCGATGCTGTAAAGTGACATTCACTTCCCTGGAAATGTAACCCCAAGATTCAGTAACACAGACCACAGCAGCTGTGACTGGTCTACTTGGTAGTAATATGTTGTGCTTACAGTGCATATTGTTTTGCACAAATAAAATATGTAATATGTCACAGGTTGTAATTGTACCTGGCTTACTCATAATGCAAAAGTAAGAGCTAGTATGTGGCCAGTGTAGCTGTATGACATTTTCTCATTTCTGTAGCTCTAAAGGTCTGTGTATAAACTTGGTTGGCTCAGGCTTCTTCTCCCTTTTCTGTATTGCAGCATATTTGGTCAAAGTAACTGTTGTTCACCCCTCGAAGAATCACCACCTTATCGTGGTGGAGAGGTTTGAGTGTCCCTGTGATCCTAGGAACTATGTTGTTGAGGAAAATAGCCCCTAGTCATTACTGCTGACAGGCACCAACCCGTCTGTCCATCTCACACTCCAACAAGGTATACCTAAACACCTTTGCTTGGGGCAGTAACTCACCACCAATCCAAGGAAGCTATCTACTGCTTTCTAGCAGAGAACTATGGCCTCAGACTTGGATATACTGACTCTCATCCCAGTTGCTTGACACATGACTGCAAAACACACCAGTGCATGCTGAACAAAAGTAGATGTGACTCTGAACTGCCTCTTCTGCCTTGAGATTGTGTCCATGAATATCACAAACACGATGGGACACAGATATCTTGTAATGGAATTGTGGGGTTCCTGAAAACTTGTACTGTTTTCATGCAACTAATCTGCTACAATGATATATCAATTTTGTTATTCAAATGACTACAAAATGTCAATTTTATATGTCATTTAATTTAGGATTTCACTCTGACACTGTTTCAGAAGTAATAAATGTTTGCTTGTCCAAAAAAGCCAACAGTCTGCTTGGGATACACATAATTTTTCACATTGCTACGTGTGTATACAGCATGTAGCAGTCAGGATCCAGGACTCTGCTGCTTCAAAACCTTTATCTTTCTTTACACTGTCTGTCAAGTTCTTTGAATTTGTTGAAGCCCAAAGACCAGAGTGTCCCTTTTAAGTTTTTGTGCTGTTGTAGTACCACAGCGCAGACTGCCTTGTTAAAGTTAAATCTGCAATGACTCATCTACACTCACCGGTCACTTTATTAGGTACACCCTACTAGTAAAAGGTTTGCCCCCCTTTTGCCTTCAGAACTGCCTTAATTCTTCATGGTATACTTTCAACAAGGTGTTGGAAACATTCCTCAGAGATTTTGGTCCATATTGACATGATAGCATCATGCAGTTGCTGCAGATTTGTCGGCTGCACATCCATGATGCCAACCTCCCGTTCCACCACATCCCAAAGGAGCTCTACTGGACTGAGATCTGGTGACTGTGGAGGTCATTGGAGTACAGAGAACTCATTGTCATGTTCAAGAAACCAGTGTGAGATGATTTGAGGTTTGTGACATGGAGCATTATCCTGCTGGAAGTAGCCTCAGAAGATGGTCCACTGTGGTCATACAGGGATGGACATGGTCAGCAGCAATACTCAGGTAGACTGTGGCGTTTAAACACCAACAACCACATCATGTTTAAAGTCACTTTTATCCCCTTTCTTCTCCATTCTGATGCTTGGCTTGAACTTCAGCCATTTGTCTTGACCACGTCTACATGCTTAAATGCCTTGAGTTGCTGCCATATGATTGGCCGATTAGCTGTTTGTGTTAACAAGCAATTGAACAGGTCTTTCTAATATAGTGACCGGTGTGTGTATATACATACATGTATCTGTTTCACTATTGTAAACGCTATATTGTGGAGATTTCACATTTTAAGTATTTAAGGTTTGTTTATGAACACAGCCTTAGTGTGGCGGCATATGTTCCACTGTGGTACTGCTACAGGACAAGTGAACTGATGTAGAAATTATAAAAATAGACTTTAGAATGACACAGCCCCATGCTGGAAATTCTGAAACAAACCAATGAATCTACTCTTAATACAGTATTGCACATGTCACCAGCAAAAGATTAATATTGACTGAGGGAAATTAAGGCTCTTGTAGGAGAAAACTGCATGTATTAGACAGCTGAGATTAAAAAGGAACTAAGAATTCATTCAGTTTCCCATCTGTCTCTCTCTCACTTCCTCAGTTCCTCAATTCAATGTAGTTCAGTTTCATTTGCAAAGAGTGTTTTATTGGCATGATGCTAGTAGACGAAGTCAAAACGAAACGTGGCAAAAACATTTACTACGGACTGATATCAGGCTTCCACAACCAAACCCAGTCAGTATTCACAATGATATTGTTGCAAGATTTTCTCAGTGACAACAGTAAACACATCTTTCATGCATTTCAAGTATTCATGGAGCCTAACGTTGTCTGAGGGAGTGTTTTTTTTTGCTTTTCTTCCTTTGTCTCATCCTTGTCTGCTGTTTGTCTCTACCCTCTTGTGCTCTCACATACTTTCCCATTTCACACATTAGCCAATTACAAACACGAGGTAATCAAATCTGCCTTTTAAATCCACACCCTGGTCATCTGCTGGGCTAGAGGGATAGCATTAGTTCTCCATCAGTGGTGATCTCTGGGCTTAAGTTTCTATTGCATTACAGGGCTTGACTGAGGCAGGTCAATTAGATTTGCCTTTAACGCAGCTGCTCAATGAAGCGGCTTTAAAGGGCTGGTCTGCTGCTTGTGTGTTGACTGTGAAGAGACTTCCCAAGAATGTATGTGATTGCTTTTACCATGTCCACATGTGTCCATGTATATTCATGTCAATATCTGTGTTTGTGTATATCAGTGTTTCCATTTAGCATTACACGCTTCTTTGCGTCTTCTGCTCCGTGGTGGCAGGGTCAAGGGTTGGCGGGTAAGATGGAGCCAACAGGAAGCACCATCTGTTGTCTGACGTCTGACAAGGATGGATAGCATGACTGATGAACATGGGGTGCATCCAGGGTTCCCAGGTCACTGCTCGCCTGTAGGTCGGCAGGGGTCAAAGCCCCTCCAGAACTTTCTACTTCAGGAAGCCAATCAACTTCAAACACCAGCTGATCATCTGGGGGGTAATTGCAAATCTAATCAACCCCTCACTCTGGTTGGAGTGCACCCTCTTTCTTTTCATGCCAAACAAGAGGCCACTTCCCTTTCTGCTCTCCTTTTCTCTTTGCAATTTGTCTTTTCCCCCTTTTTTGTTGGCTACATTCATCCTGTAATTGTGATGGAGGAAACCAAGATCCAGCAGTGCAACACAAATGGAGCAAACAGGACAACATGATATACAGATTCATCACATGTGTGACTGTGCATGCATGTTCTCTTGAGTACCAGCTGACAAACTGACAAGCCTGCACAGAGCCAGCTGCTTCCAGAATACAGTGGCAGTCTTTGTGGAAACAGTTTAGCTGCATTTGTCCCGTGTCGGGACAGCAGCATTTTCCTGACTACTCTTTGTGCCCTTGGAGCAGTGCATGCCTGTAAGAAGCAGGACATACTGAAGGTGCAGCTTTATAAATGCCATCCTGATGCATTTCGTTTCAGAGTTTCAGATTTTAAGTGGGGCTGTGTGTGTTTGTCAGTCGGTCTTCAGAATGACATGTAGCCACTTAAAGCCAGCTGCCTCCAGAGTGGTGTACTATATGGCGATCTGGGTGAGCTTGTTAAAGGACAGCCTCAAGGCTGGCTTTCTCAAATTACTCCTGTGTGGCAAGTGAAAGGAGAGCCAACCGCTCTCCTGTGTGGCTTTACTTAATTGCAAAAGGCGACGACGGAACCGGCCCTCCTAAATCTCCGCACTTATTGGGCATAATTTCATGGATGAAAAATACAAAAGAGCATTACCCAGCATTGTGTACATAATGTTCTACATGTCAGGGGAGAGCTGGAAGAATGGTCCGTACTAGCGCTCGGTTTTTTCCCCGCAATGAGCCATGCAGGATGTCCTTACACGCTTCTATCACTTAGTTTCTCAGGGGTATCAGTGTAAAAAATGAATATCCTATAATTTCTCCGCTCCGCTCCGGGCGCTCTTTCAATTACAACCTTTCAATTTAAAATACTAAGGATCTTTCTCCTCCGTATCTCTGGCTGGGAAATGGGTGTGAATTTATGGAAAGGTCAAAATTAAATTAGAAAGGATGGGACCTGCAGAGAGCTGGCATCCAATTGACCGTCACTTCATAAAAGTTATAGAGATATGTGGCCTGCACTGGGGTGGCTCTACGTTTTGTTTCTATTAACAGTGGGGTTATGGAGAGCATTACATGCATTTTCACAGGGTTTGAGTAACTGATATGCTATTTTCCTTATCCCTTAAGCCTCCCAAGTGTTAGAGCATGTTGAAAAAAATGCATGTTGATAATAAAAAAGCAATAGATAGGACTGCAGTCTTTTCGGAACAGCTGTCAAATAAAAAGCCTTGACGACAGACTGCTTTTCAGCACAAGTGCAGCTGTGAATCTGAATAGTGTTGGAGTGCAACGTGACATGGAATCATTTCACACAGCTGATCCTGTTTGTGTGCGCGTAATAGTGTGAATACATTAATGGGTGAGTGTGATTTAATATATGTACAGTGTCTTGGTTAAATTATGTTCTTACAGTGGCTGTTACACCATTTTCAACAAGAAACTACATTCAAGCTTCATGTATTTATTCATGAGATTCACTTTACCTCAATGACACTGTTGACATTCATTTGCATTCAGTTATGTCCAATATTCTTGTAATTCCAAGCTGGATCATGGCGCTAACATGCCCAAATGTACATTGGAAGAGTTTTTTTTTGTCTCTGTAATTATTTCCTTTCTTTGTATGAGTCATGAAGCTTTCCAATGTGTGCCCATCGAACACTGTACCCCATCAGTTTCACTCATCCCACTTGGTTTAAAGAGAAAACTGACCATCAGGGCGCCTGTAGCTCAGGTGGTAGAGTGGGTTGTCCAACCACAAGGTTGGCGGTTTGATCCCCAGCCCAAGCCCCAGTAGGCAAGACACCGAGCCCGAAGTTACTTTGCATGGGAGTCTGTCTCCATTGGTGTGTGAATGTGTGCGTCAATGGGTGAATGAGAAACACACTGTAGAGCGCTTTGAGTACCACTAAGGTAGAAAGCCGCTATATAAGTGCAGACCATTTACCAGTACTATCTACCATTGGACTGTAATGGAAACTGCTGCACTGGTACAGAAAACTAAAACACTGTCCAGGCTTGCTACAGTGGATCCACAGTTCTGATTTCTTTCAAGGATCGATTCTAAGGTTCAGGTGTAGCTAACGTAAAGCTGCAGCAAAGTAAGGCTAAAATCAAATTCATGTTGAGTTTTATTTTTGTCAGAAACAATGGTTCATGAAAGCGAAGCCATTCTTGTGCCTGGAACCTCTTTGTTTGTGATACTTCCACATTGCCAGGTGCTCAGTGTTAACCATAGGTGTTACGATTCAATGCACTTTGATTTGATTAAGCTTCAGTTCATGAGATTCATTAAGTCTGACTTCAATTTTATCAAACTTTCACTTTATTTTTTTTTACATATACAGTGTGTAAATACAGTAGCTCAATAACAATGCCACTATTATGTACACTAGCACATCACATCTTCTGCTTACGCTGCTGTAAACCTATTGAAGTGAAAAAGAAAAGATGTTGCTGACGGCTTTGGCAAGAGCAGAAATCTTTGTTACTCTGTTATTGCCTTGTCTGACAGAGTGATATACCGGTCAGTCTGATCTGAACATAAATCAGGCTGCTGAAGTCTAAAACTCAGCTGATTCAGATTCAGTATTTCCGCAGAATAAATCCGATAGATTTTGTCCTCCCTGCATAAGAACACAGGCACTTTTAAAAAGGGATTGCTTAACAGCTTAACAGTATGGACTAAAGGATTGGCTAATGTGACTAATTAGTCTTTTAACAAGCATTAAGACCTGTAAATATTGCACTTGGGTAACAAATCCAAACCCTTTATTTCATGTTGTATAAATGTGATTTCCTCCATGGATTTTTGTGGCAGCGTCTCGTCTCCTCTACCATCTCTGACTCTCACTGATGGAGACAACACTAGGGAGCACACTTACTCCAGAAATGAGAGGGAGACAGAAAAAGAAAAAAAAAAGAAAGCGAGAGAGAGAGAGAGAGAGAGAGAGGAGGGGGTCAGATAGAAGAAGGTGGCGTACAAGCTGCAGGGAGGGAGAATGAAAGAAGAGAGAGAGAGAGAGCGTGAGAGAGAAGCTGTGTGTGTAGCTTGGTATCAGGCTTTATAGGCTCGATGGAGAGCAAAGGGAGATCAGAGGCAGAGGGAACTGCGTGTGCACGTGTGTGTGTGTGTGTGTAAAAGGGGAACTGTGGTGTCAGCCTTGATTTCATTACCGGGGCTAATCAGGTCCATATACTTTAAGTGCTGCTTTAATTTGTCTAATCTCTGCAGGATATGGCTGCTGCCCTCCAGCTACATGGCTGCTTTGCCTTAAAAAGCTGTTAGAGAGCACATGGACGCGCACTGAGTCTGACCTGGGGACAGAAGATGCAGCCCCTGTCATATTAACATATATTTTCATTACTATAGTGAATTGAGCTTTAATGCTGTATTCTGCTCATATCAATAACTACAGTCCGACTGTTTTGATACAAATATGAACAAACAGCAATGTGGAAAACAGAGTGTCACAAAAACCTAACATGTCCGATTTATTCTAGTACCCACACCTCTCCCACTTGTTTTGAACACATTTCCGTTAAAGTACGTGCCTCTGGAAGTTTGCCTGTACTCAGTTGTCTTCCCAAATACCTGTCAAGCCAGCAATTTGGCTTCATTTCCATTCTGAGTGTATATATTTTTTGTGCTTTTGCCGGCTAAGCAATGTGTGATTACTTGTCTCAGGTAAATGACATAAGTGTCATTGACATGTGGCCTTGGAATGAGACTCAGAATTTGGCTAGTGTCACATGTGAGGGGAAAATCTAAACTGAGATACTGGGAAATTACTGGCATTTATGTGACAGGTTTGCTTCTAATACTGAGCTGTATTGTCAGAGTGACAGATGGCTTTTCAAACTCAAGGCATATCACAGCGGTGGAGATTTAAATGTGTTTGACAAGTTCCGCAAAGCATCCCTGGAACTGAGTACAAGTCTATGTACTGTGGAAACAATTAGCCGATAAACGCCAGAGGTTCAGAGAGCCGTGCATGCCAGTGTCGTTGTCATCTCAAAATGAAGGATGTGTTGCTGTTTAGTTCATTACACACAGTCAGTTAGTGGATTTAAAGAGGCGGTAGATTTGTCAAACTGTTGGTACAAAGTGAGGTGAGTTCATCCGCAGGTAAGTGCTCTCATAAAACACAGTTTAGCAAACTCATATTAGCTACTGCCAGTCTGTCAGTGAACTTTACCTTTATGGCTTGTCTACACGAGGCATGCAACGCCAACAAGCTACCTCCACTGTAAGGCAATATGTCTTTTTTCACCTCATTTATACTCATAACTACATACATTTTGTATTGGACTGTGTGCACTGCTAAAATGCAACTGCTTGCACAGCATTAATGTGACTGAATGCATCCAGTGTGATAGTGACGCAAAATCAGTCTTGTGACATATACCCAGGCTGTACCCACATTTTCAAAAATAACCTATATTTGTCACAAATACATTTTTACAGTATTGTGAAATGTTTTCACATATCCCACTTGGGGTCAGGCCGCAGGGTCAGCCATGGTATGGTGTCACCGGAGCAATGAGGGTTAAGGGCCTTGCTCAAGGGCCCAACAATGGCCGCACTGGGATTTGATCCTCTGACCTTCTGTTTAGTAGCCCAGAGACTTAACAGTTTGGCCACCACTGCCTCCAACCATACCCAACTACCAGTGTCCCAAACCATCCATCCATTATCTATACACTGCTTAATCCTCTGTAGGGTCATGGCGTAGCTGGAGTCTATCCCAGCCGACTTGGGCAAAGGCAGAGGACAAAATGGACAGTCTATCGCAAGGCTACAAATAGAGACAGACAACCAAGCACACTCTCATTCACACCTATGGACAATTTAGAATCATCAATTAACCTCAGCATGTTTTTGGACTGTGGGAGGAAGCTGGAGAACCAGTGAAAACCCACGCTGCACAGGGAGAACATGCAAACTCCACACAGAAAGATCCCAGATGTCCTAACTGGGGATTTCTTTTTTGTTTTTAGAACCATTTAATCAATAAAATGTATTATCAAGAGCTTGTGACTAAATCTTGTAATACCACTGATCCTCAAACTGTTGACAAAATCCAAACACTGCACATAAAAGATCAATTTAGTCTCTGGACCTGAAAAGTGAAACCATTGCTAAGTGTCTTTAGCCTGCATTCGGTCTAACAGCCAGCAGGAGGCGTCTCCTCTGGTTGTAAAAATATGTCAGATCATGTCATTTGATTTGTTACCACAGTAACATTTCCCTAATGAGTTTACGGTCTCAGTCTTGTGTATAAGGACTTTTTGAAGATAGAATGGTAAATATGGTCCCATTTAGAGTACAAGCAGATGATAAAGAAACAGGAGTACACATACACAGCTACAACAGACTTTGTAATTGTTTCAAACTCTATACCAAACTGGAAGTTAGTGAAAGTAGGAAACGATAAGGCCATCACAACAACAGGCAGAACCAACAATTCCTTGATGTCCTGCATTTGTGATACCTAAGATGTTGACAGAAGCAGCTAACATATTTTAGCTCAGCTCAGTGTAGAAGGTATATTTTGATTGATGGAAACTTAAAATGTAGAGATATAATTGACATTCTGGCCAGATCAACTAATGTGACTGTTTAACAAGTACAGTAAATAAAAATGTTCACATATATCCACAATGTGACTCTGCTTGAAGAGCTCATCAGGAAGCTCATAGCAATTTGGGTTGAGCACAGAAATCATTGACATCTTCTTTTTAAATGATTCTCAGATTGTGGATGTCTCTGGATCTGGAGCTCCACATCCCTGAGCTGCAGCCGCTGGCCTCACCACCTGCTGGCCTCCCATCCCCACCCCAGCCTCTCCTGCTATCCCTATTCCCAGCCCAACCAGTCGAGGCAGATGGCCGTCCTCCCTGAGCCTGGTTCTGTCTGAGGTTTTTTTTCCCCTGTTCCCTATCATAGGGGTTTTTTGGTTGCTTCCCACCGTTGCTGATTGCTGCTCATAGGGAATCCAAAAGCAATTTTGGATTGTTGGGTTTTCTGTTTCCTGTTCTTTCTTACAATGTTAAGAGCTATGTGATGACATATGTTGTAAATATGCGCTACATACATAAAATTGAATTGAATTGATTTGTTCCAGAAACAATACCAAGGAAGAAAACCGAACAGCAAAATCTGGTTCATCATTTGCATGCTTGCCAAAACAGACCACTTAGGCACAGGTTGGCTTTGAGCCGACTGTGAACTTCAGTTCGCTGCCAATACCAGCAACCTGGCGTCATTAGATGTTTGCAGTGTTTGCCATTGCAGTTTAACATGTTGCAGGATAACTTTCAGGCGAATTAGAGCTGAAAACAAAGGGTATTTGAGGCTGATCAAGTGACAGTTTTGTAGGTACTCCAACCAAACAATCCCTTGTTACAAGTTATTAATCCATCCAGATAGGGGCAGAGTGTGAAAATTTCATAGCAACCCATTCATTAGTGGGTGAGACATTGCAGTCTGGATCAAAACACAACCAACAGTGTCTTCCACAGCTGGTTGCATGACTAAAATGATCCAGTGCAGCAGAGAATATAAAGTATGAACGGATCCTCACTTAGAGGGAAGCGATGCAGACTACATGGGAGACCTTGATTGCTGTGAGCCGTGAATCACCAGTTCTTCCTACCCTCGAGAAAACTTGCCAGTGGTCTGATTGTTGGCCAGGTTGCATAAGCTATTTTTAAGTTTAAGATTTCATATTTGAGATTGCTGTCAATTTTTCACCTTTGAAGTCATGGACTCGTTAGCTCATAAAACTGTGGCCCTGGTGCATGTGCACATTCCTGTTTGTGCATTTGAGTCTTTGCATGACCCTGCCGTTGTGCTCATCACACCAGACCACTCCATGGCTGCATTTCCCAGCCTGTAGTCATGCTGTCAGCTTCCCTCTTCCTCCTTCTGTCTTGTCTGATTTGGCAGCACCTCTGCTAAAAGCTAATCTTCATGTTCTCACTTGCACATAACATCAAGCATTTATGGCCGCTGCTGTCAGAGGATATGACAATGTGGTGTGTGTGTGTGTGTGTGTGTGTAGGTGTGTGTGTGTGCAACATTTGGTGTGGATATTGTGCATCACACTTTTCAAGCATCTCTTCTCTTCAATCACATTTTTGTTTTCACTTTACATGGCTTTGACTTTGAAGTACTTACCTTTATTAGACCAAAATCCTACATTCAGTTATTAAAGAACAAAACATGCAATATAAGCAAACAAAGCTCTTCATCTTTAAGTCAAAGATCTGAAGCACACTGACTTAACAGATATATCCATAGAACCTTTTTTAGAAATCCTAAGTTCCCAGCTTAGCCTCACTTTCGATCCTAATGGATTTCCACTGTTGGGAGTAAACACAAAATAGAGGCTTGCATTTCAAATCTCAGAGCAACCACATCTGACACTATCATCATCATCATCATCATGCATATCCAGAAGACAACAACTGGCTCTGCATGAAATCTCAATGAATATACAACAGCCAGGGTTCCTTTGGGCCATTTTGCACACTAACAGCTGCCAGTGACTGCACCTAAAACCGTTTGCATGATGTCAGGGCTGTAGTTATCGTCTGTTGTATTTTATAGTTTTCCTTATTTAATGAGGATGACCATGTATGATGAAGTCACCAGAGTGCTGGTTTTGCATAGATGATGATTCAAATTTTACACTGATGGTCACAGTGGGAAAATTTGGATAGGGCATTTGCCATTTATTTTATCAGTTCTTTGTTACGTCTTATCAGCCAACAGACATGTATTAGATGGGGTGGAACTTGTCCCGTTGGTAACCCAGAAAGATGGAGGAGAAGCTTCAAACATGCTGGGAAGGGGA
The DNA here is from genome assembly GCA_024666655.1 of Dascyllus trimaculatus. Lineage (NCBI taxonomy): Eukaryota > Metazoa > Chordata > Actinopteri > Pomacentridae > Dascyllus > Dascyllus trimaculatus. Next base: position 32,757,464 of record CM045456.1, read on the forward strand.
TATGTCTTAACCCAAACACTGTTTTGTTTCTAAACATGTAGTTTGGCTGCTCTGGCTTGTGAAAAGTGAAAATGAAATTTCCTCTCCTCTTACATTCTTATGCAGACTTTGTGGCTCTTTCAGACTGAAAACTTAACAGGTGCAAATATATGTATGTTTCAGAACAAAGTAAATTTTCTCCTAAACATACGTAAGCATGCAGTTTAGCTGTACAGGAACTTAATTTTGTGGAAACAGATGCCAAAAATTGTAACCTAGACATCCACATGCCACATACACATATAATGAGCCAGAGTTTCTTCTTCTATGCCTGATAAAGTGGCTTTAAATCACCAGTGTGGTTGCATCTCTTCAGACCACAGAATGCTGGACGCACAACTTCATACATGAATTTGCTGCAGTTTATAAGGGGAACTGGTGGTGTTTCAGAAAATCTGAGAGAGAGTCACACAAATCAATGGCAGGAATCTCATATGGTTTAAAGAGGCAGCATCAAGCCCATGTTTTCCTATTAGCGCAATTATGCAACAGCTCAAATCCAATGGAAAACATTACCAGTTACCAACACCAATTTGACTTTAGGCTCAGATTAAAAATATGTCCTCACTTCAAGACAAGTCAACCCAATTTATAAATTTGGAATCCAGTATGTAGACTATTAGTGTCAGCCGATCCAAAAGACGTCCTTTACCCGATTAGTGAAGCTGGCTCACTACTGAGGTCAAAAACCATGAGCACTGGTCTGACTGTTGAGTATACAGTCTGGCTTTATTCAAGGCTTTACCAGTGAAAAAGAGTCTAAAGAAAAGGGGGGAAAAAACTGCCTTTTCCGCTGCTTTATCTTCATTTTACATACATGCAGAACTCGGAAAAACATATTAAATGTCCAGTTAATACAGGATAAGGCACTCACAAGTGATCAGGTAAATTTCTGCAACAAACATAAACTATGTAATTTGAAACATCCAGTTGCTTAACAAGCTATTTTGAACCAGGCATACCGTCATTTGCTCAAGCGTATTGCAAAGGTCAAAGGTTTTCCATTGTCAGTTATCACTTGCTGTTTTTCCCTCCACACAGAATGTTTGTCAGAGTGTGAAAACATTTTAAACTGAATTGTAATTATTGTTTTTCAGTCCAGTTCCATTGTGAGTGATCAAAGGGGGAGTCTCTGTCACATCACTTCACAGAGGGATCTCTCAACAATGGCAGTCTAATTTGCTCATGTCATTAGGATTTCATTAGCCTCCAGGTCTGAAAAATTAAGCAAGTATGAAGTTCTCTCTTTCCACAAAGCAGTGGGTGATGTGACAGTGACTGTGTCCATCTTTTACAGTCTACTGAATGGAATGTTGAAGTTTAGTAACGCAGTGAAAAAATATTGCAAGGGAATGTAAACTGTAATGTAATGTAAAACAAAAGCAGTGTGAAGTAAACTGATAACATACAATGAACATGAAATAAGCTGTCAGGAGTTCATCTTTACAATGTAAATCAAATGCACTGACAGCTATTATATATATATATATATATATATAATATTATACTGAATAACTTTGGAGCTGAAGAAATGTTAAAAACTTGATGATTCTAATGCAAGCTCTAAAGCGTTTTCCATACATTATTGCAATTATGAGATAGTAAATCATAACTACAGTGTATGGTCTCTCTGTGTTTTATTTGTCTTTTGTGAATGCAATGTGCTTCTGTGTCAACATGCAATTTAAAAAAAGGTAAAAGTCATGTTTATTCCTCCTCCAGGTTTTTACCTGTCTGCAGTGATGTAGAAGTTCACTTTAGTGTGTGTCGGTACACTGATCACTGATGGATGTGGTTTTAGGTGGAACCAAAAACAACTTTTTTTTTTTTTTTAATTTTACCACCAAAAAACCCTCGAATCAAATCAAAGCAACCCTTTGACCCTTTGTCAAAACAAATTCTTATTTTAGCAAAGGGTTCAGCATTATTAACAGAAAGCCTAAGCACAACTGAAAATCACATTTAAAAATGAACTTGCAGTATATTTTTTTTCCTCTGTAAACTACATTGCGGGAAATCTGGCTAAATTTTTGTCAAAAATTGAATTTGAGACATTTTCTTATGTGTTCTGGAGACAAAATACACTGATCAGGCATAACATTATGGCCACTTGCCAAAGATGTGTTGGTCCCCCTTATGTGCTCTAAAATGCTCTGAACCATTGGGCATGGACCAGAGGACCTCTCAGGGTGTCCTATGGGGTCTGGAACCAGGACGTTGGCACTGGATCCTTTGGGTACTCTGGCTTGTGCAGTGGAGCCTCTGTCAATCCAACTTGTTCCACTGCATCCTGTTGATGCTTGATCAGAATGGGCTGTAGGAAGTTTGAAGGTCAAATCAACATGTTGGACCATTGTCATGTTCCTCAACATGTTCCTGATTGTTTGATTTTGTTTCCATGTGGTGGGGTGTATTCTCCTGCAGGGGTAGGCCAGTGACATTTGGGATTTCCATTTGCATGAGGGAGTGTGTTTGTTGTGGGACAGTGTTTATTTGGGTGTCTGAGTCTGATCAACATGGATGTTAAAATCCAAGGTTTTCCATCAGAACACCACATAGTACCAATATGATCAGTGTTATTCACTTCACCTGTCAGTGGTCATCATGTTGTGGCTGATCGGAGTGTAAATATGCATGTGTGTGTGTGTGTGTGTGTGTGTGCGTGTTGGGGGGATGTGTGTTTGAATTTCCTCTTCTGTCATTTAAATTCTCAAACTCAACTGTTAAAATGTACACAGATGGGGCTGAAAAGTAAATACTGTATATATTTTTAATACAAAACAAAAAAACGTAATAAAGCCATGAAAGAACCAAAATGCATGATTTTTTTATTTATTTTTTTGGTGACAAAGATTTTTGTGTTTTAATGATTCCATTGTAGAAATTAAGAGTTGTAGGAGTCACTGGAAACTTAAGACTGCCATGATATACATGGTCTTTAAAAGTGTATGTAAGCTTTTGTTCACGGCAGTATATTTAAAGAAGGAAGAAAACAAACACAAAAACATCCCAGCATGTTTCTCTGACGTGTGTGAAGTTACAGAATAGAGCCTGCAGTAATGTTCCTCTGACATGAGTGGTGCCCCATAGGCTTGTCAGTGAGCCAGAGAGGATCAGTAGTCTGATTTCTAGATTTGATATTGTTGTTTCTTTTGTGCCCTCTTGGGATAAAACAGCTTTTGGCTATTTGCTATCACATAGAGACAGCAATTAATTTGAATGCCAAATTAATTCAGATAAATGTGAACAGCATACTGTATCTAGAAGGAGGGAAACAAATAAGTGTAATTATTTCTTTGGTCAGCAGTAAAAGATATGAGGTGTAAATGGATGTTTGCAAAACTGACGGGGGTCAGAAACAAATGCACGGCATGAGAAAAGGGAGAGATAGTTTGTCTCTTGTTTTCTCAAGAGAGAAGTCCAGCCTTCAGTCCTCTGTGGCTGACAAACTACAAGTTGATCTGGCTCTCAAGGGACGGAACGCCATGTCATTATGACAGTACAGCCTCTGCCTCTCCACCAGGGCCTGATCCTGGCAGCTTTACAGTGCAGTCTTGTCTTAGCACTGCTGCTTCACAATCATACGAATCATATGTAGAACCCTGAGAGAATGACTAAGCAGCCAACACAGTACTCGTTGTTGCTTTTGAAATGCATCATCCAATCTCCTGACGCCAGAAGACATTCTAGTACCCTTGACATCCCCCCACACAATGGTAAATCTGTTTATCTCCCACTGCCATGACATCTCGTAAATAAGGCATGTCACACTTACAGAATGTCAAAGTACGACCATATATTATCATGCTACATGCTTGGCATAGCAATTACCATTTCTCATGGCTGGGCATGCCTTGCTCTTGACTGTTATGCTCTTGTTCTCTTTGTGCACATCAACATGCATACTGGACTTTTCTGGAAAGTTTCAAAAAGGCTCACCAAAATAGCCACATTTTGTACTTGCAGCAATAGGCCCGAGAAAAGCTTATGTGTTTAGCAAGATTTGGAGCACTACAAATATCATCACTTCTATCTCCCCTCGGCTGCTGACTGTCCTCCCATTTTGACACCTTAGATTTCTGAGACCCCCCTCCTCCTTCCTAAACAAACACTGATGAGTCTCTTGACCCTCACTGAGATGGATTCACGGTCTACTTTGATCATGATTACACCTCTAATACCATTTTATCATTTAACTGACTGGGTCACATTACATGAACATGGCTACAAATCGTGCACATTCTTGCAAAAATCTTTTTTTTGTCTTCAATAATTTACTTTATTGATTGACTTATTTATACATACTTGTTCAGGCGTGTGTTTGAGAACTTGCCCAAAAATGGCTCATCATACATTTTAAAGTATGAAACAATTTCTGTACAATTTACATGACAACAAACTGTAGCATATTAATGTGCTTCTGATCTCTGATTGACTTTAAAACTGCACTACTGAATATTTTCATATTATGAATAAATCAAATGATGAAATGCATGTAAAAGAATTCACTGTCAGTGATTAAACCACAGTGAATGATCTTCACCTCACTGCTGTAAAGTGTTTTAGCTACTTTAAGCCCACTATTTTGGTTTTCTGGCTTGAATCTTTACCATTTCACACATTTCAGATGTTATTATATCATTCAGTATGTGTTATCCTTGTGCATCATCTCCGTACATACAGGTCTCTAGGAACCCTTCCCCTGTTATCACCCCATGTAAGGGCAGTGGAGGAATGAATTTGCACTCACAAAAGGAACAAAATTTGGAGAGTAGATGTGTAATTCAGCAGACGTTTAGCCTGGGGACTTGAGTTCAAGTTTCGTCTTGGACCTTCCGAGAGTATTATTTATTGATTTATGTCTCGCTTTGACTTTTGTTTTTACTCTGTAGTATTCGCTGGGTGTTTATTTATTTTTTATTATTTCAGTCAGTGTTTGGTTAAGTTTAGGTACCAAAACTACTTGGATATTTTTAAGCACCAAAACTAGTTGGTTAAGGCTAGGACTAATACTAGTTACCTCATACAAGCTCCCCTCAGGTAATATTATTAGGAAGCTCTGCATAAATGTTCATTGTTTTGCAGATGACACCCAGTTTATATATATATATATATATAGCCAAATGAAACCAATCAATTAGTCAAACTCCAAGCATGTCTGAAGGATATAAACATTTGTAACTTCTATGTTGGGCAATTGTAGTTCCTTATTATCAGAATGTCCCAATAACAATAAAAAATCTTCAGATGATTGTGATTGTGAGTGAGGTGTGTGTGGAATGTGTACCATTGGATAATTACCCAAGTGAAGATACCTGCAGCAGTGAGTGGTCCACCTACAACTCATCATACCTTGACAATAAAAGCCTGGCTCAGACCACTACACAATGCCAGACTGTTGTACAGCAGCCTGTTAGTCAGCCCTGGCTTCTGCTCTGTTCTTGTCTACTTTTGTTTTGCTCTGTACCAATCGTGTTCTCCTTTACCTCAGTTCCGTGGCCATCCCTGTCTGCTATGTCTTCCTCGTGCTGAAACCTAGGCTTCTGTCTTGCCACATCCAACCTGTTTCACTCTGGATTTCCCTCGTGACATCTCCACATCTCCACCACAGATATTTTACAAAAAAATGTGCCGTTTTTTTTCCGCTCATAGAAAAGACTGCATGTAGAAAAAAACCTACTGTTTCCTCATAGACAAATCTTACATTAGAATTCCCTAGTTAAACTCTTTTCAAAATAATATTTGGTCACACACCTGTCTGAGCACACTGCAGCTACCCAGCAGCAACTACCGCAGCCTGCCATGAGGCGTTTAAGGAAAATTGGCAAAATGTAGGGTCCATTGATGAGAAAATGTTCAGCAAGTCATATGTTTTCCCTGTGACAAGGTAGGAGGTGCGACCAACTTTCTCCTTTGGTCGCACAAGTTCTACCAGTGAAAAAGTTAGTCTAAAGCCCTGCATCAGCATATCATGACCAAGCCCAGGTCTTCACAGTAAGGGCTGTGCCCTCACCCAGCCTCCACACTGACCATATGGCTGCACCATTGAACTGCTTCCTGGGTCTTCTCTTTCCACCAGCCAGTTATACGACCTCGCTAAGCCATAAACAGATATGGAGAACTAGACTCAAGATTCTTTGGCTGCGGGAATAATCTGAACATCCTCCTCATCCGTGGGCGCAGGTTTCTTTTTTGTTTTAGGCAAAAAAATACAGATCCCTGATGCCCTGCATCGACTTCTGTGTCATGAATAAGATCACTGTCAAAAACAAGTATCCTTTACCATTGATCAGCTTGGCTGTCACACCTCTAGGCACCACCATCTTTACCAAGCTTAACCTCCGGAATACCAACCACTTCATCTGCGTCTATGAGGAAGATGAGTGAAAAACTGCTTTTAACACTCCACTTGGCCACTTAGAGTACCTGGTCATGCCCTTCGGAATCACTAATGCACCCAGCATATTCCAAAATCTAATCAATGACAGTTGTGTACTAGACAATGAAGGGCATCCTTACAGGTCCATATGGGTGGAAGTGGTGTGTGATGATAATGGCCATATAACAGGCTGATAATATCTGAAACAGGTGACTATTTTTGGTTTAGTCTAATTGTGTCCTTTCCAAGGCACAGGCCATTGCTTTTAGCAAAAAACCTCTCTTCACATTTTGCCCAGCTTCAGACAGACAGACTGATCATAGTACAACATTCAGTCACTTAAGGGCCATATATATTTCATTGCATACAAACAGCAAGTAAAATCCACCAGGTTGTCAGAGAAACAACTCCAAAATATGTTGGTCCATATCTGCTGGGTGTGAAAATGGGCCGTATGGTCACTATATCAGACTGATAAAGACTGATACCCGAGTCGTTTCTGCTGCATATAAGTGGACCAAAAAAAAATCAGCACCCAATGCGTCAATCTTGCCGACAGCACTTTAAAAGTAAATTTCAGTGTTCACTCTGTGTCTCAAGCAAGTTTCTGTGAGAGAATGAAAATTAAAGGTTGCTTATAAAGAAAAATATTTCCATGACTATTTTATAGTGTGCTTTAGAACATGGCTGGCAGTCATGCAAAGCGAAAAAATAAAAGGATTGTACTTATACAAAGCCAATATGTCAAATACCTGACTGTCATTTTCATCTTTATTAGGCAGTTTATAGTATAGAGGGAAGAAGAAAAGAGGAAAGAGATAGGGGTTAGGCATGCCACAAAGGTTCTTGACTTGAAGTGAACCAGGTATGTAGCAGTAGTATGGTATGCACTGCAAACGTACAGGTACTGGGATGACCATCAAACCCCAGTATGATCATGTATGACCAAAGTAGAGAGGGCCAGTTTTTCTGAGAGATCCCACTGCTTTAGGTCTGTGGACTAAATATCTCTTGTATGAAATGTTACCCACACAAATCCAGTGGAAAAACAGGGTTAATATATGACTTGGGGATACATGCAAATTGTTGTCTGCAGTTTGGTTTCCATACATCACAGGCTATGGCATGGACAATGGTGGAAATAACACATGTACAAAGATACTATGTCATTACATGAGTATCAGCTTAGAGTCAATCACATGACCTTTAACACAATCACTGGACCACAACAGTTGGGTTTCCATCCACTCATTTGTACGCACATTTTCAATTTTTCACACCCAGACACACACACACAAAAAAAATCTTGAGTGGAAGCATAAAAAGTTCCCTATAAATCTATACTCAGCCAAAAAAAAAAAAAAATGTGTTGGAGTAAAAAGCAAAATACAAGAAAGTGTGGTGGGGTTACAGATTGAGAGGTTTAGGGGAGAAATCCGCCAATTCCACCTGAGGACTCCCACCCCAACTATATGCCGATTTCTGAAGACCACATTAGTCATACACAGGTTACACAAGTTCAACAACAGAGAAGCCAGAGACGTGGTTCAAAATCAGAAGGAGTTAAATTTACTGAATAATTAATGGAAAGATTAGTTGAGTGCTGGATATCTGGAAGTGCCTGCAAAGAGAGAACCAAAAATAAAAAGTAAAAATACAATAAGTTGAACCAATGCAAATACACACAAAATTACATTAATTTAATTCCATTTAACAGGGAAATTATTTTAAAAAGAAACACTTCCAGAGCAATAAAATTAGCACAGTGAGGGGAAGTGGATGGAAGCCAGCAGGGGGAGGAGCTGGCTAGTTACCCAAGTATCTCAGAAGTTCTACAAACCAACCACTAGTGAGCTCACAGCAAGTCACAATTACAGTAAACTGTAAGATAAAGTGTCCCAGTGCTCTTACAAGACAGCCTGTGAAAGAAAAAGGAATTAAAAAGCACACTATGCCTAACCCCCACCACCAGCCAGCAACCAACTCCACTAAAAGGGGATAGTAAACAGGAAAAAAACACCAGTTAGCTCAGTATAAAACACAAAAGGAAGGCTGACATGACAAAGCTAAGACAATGCTCATATAATCAAACACAAAACAGCAGCTGATAACCTTCGCTATCACTGTCTGGATTATTCAGACTTGCAAAGGATCAGCAGCATCCACATCACGCCAAGGCAGACAAACAAGACCTCAGCCAAATAAACACCAATACAAGGCAAACAGGTGACTGTTGAACGAATGCACTTAATCATAATGGGCATAGGAATGAATACTCTTTGAAACAATCCTGACTCCATCACCTACCACAGAGTCACAAAGAAGCACATGTGGCAACCATCGAGCAGAGACAAAAGATTGTCATGATGCCACAGGTGCTGTAAATACCCTCAATCAGGACCTGGGCCATGGGAGGAGTTGACTTAATTTCTGGTGTTATGTTCAGGAGCTATCAGGAAATAAATTTGCCTGCACACAAATGCCCCCACTACATATGCATTAGCATATAAAGCAGACTTGGCAAATAAAAGATGACGTACTTGAAGTACAGGACTTCAGTGAGACGTCAACGTCCACTTATGTAACAAAAAGTATTGGAGAAACAGGGTCACTAGCTTTTTATCTCGACGAACCACCTCCTAATATTCATCTAGCAGTTGTAGATGGAAATGGGCATCAGTTTGCATTTTGTTAATATTGATTTGAAAATTTGTCCTGGATTTGGATGTGGAAGCCTAGCCAATGGTGCATCATGGACAATGAATTTTGTCAAAGAAAGCTCCAAATCACAAAGAACCAGACACACAAGCAGTTCAGTTCAACACACACATTCTGCATTCCACAATTCTACACTGGGAAGGAAACATTACAGACGTGAATGCAACATTTGTTGGAGGATTATTTACAGAAACACTAAATATTGTAGATAAACTGAGACATTTGTGAAGCAGAGCATTCCCTGAAGGAACATGATTATGTGAGTTTATTTGTTTAGCCTTGCTAATGATGTAAAGCCTGCGATGCTCTCTGACAAAGCCTGGAACATTAGAGAATAATTCAAATCAAAATAATGTATTTCAATGTCAGCTGCATAAACCATGGCCAGTGGGGCACATTTATCCCTGATTTGCTGTGACTTCATGAGTTGTATTTGCGACACAGATGTGTACTGTGTGTAGATATGTGCTTGAGTGTGCTTGGGTGTGCCGGTAACAGAAATCCCCTCCGTGTTTCCTTTTACTTCTCAACTAATAGCAAGAGCTCACCACTCAGGTTTACTTTGATAATGCAATTAGTGTATTGAGACAATCTGGTGCTGACTGAAAGGAAGCAATTTTTCCAAGAAGGAGACACATTACCGAATTGTTGGGCCATGAATATAGTGCGCTGCATGCAATTATGATTTCTCTAATGAAGTTAATTGGTGTTTAAAGGCACGCATGAGTTGATTTTTTTGGGAACTTTGAGGCCAACAGGAAAAGGAAACACACCACTTGGCATTCAGTTGTCTAAAAGGTCATTAAGGCAAACAAAAGGCTGCTTCCATTTCCTGTCAAATCTAATAGATTTTGTAGACTAATACTGAACATACTCTGAAAAAATATATGGCTTATGTAATCAGCAAAACATATGTAAAAGCTATATATATATATATATATATACACATGTTCAATTTCAGATTCTATAAAGCAGCGTGCTTTAGATTTGATCAGTTTTGTGCACTAAGCAGTCCATCATTCTGTCTCTTGGTCAAATAGTTCTTACAGAGTCTGCAGGTATGTTTTAGCTTATTGTCCTATTACAAAAAATAATAATAATAATAATAATAATACCAGTGGTGGTCCCACTGAGCTCAGACCAGATAGGATGACTTGTCTCTGCAGAAAGCTGTTTAACCTAATCTCCATTAGTTCTTGGTCTCTCCTAACCAATTCCATTTATCCTCAAATTATTTAGGAGAGAACCCTAAAGTTTTTTGTCTGAACACAACTGAAATTTGTGGCTATACCGCCTTGTGGATGCCCGATCCCGTCAGATCTTGGAAGCTAAGTGAGGTTGGGCCTGGTTGGTACCTGGATGGGAGACCATGAGGGAACACCAGGAAGCCTGGGTGAATGCAGTGTGAGAGTGAGTGGTTGGTGGTGGTCGGAGGGGCCAATGGCACAGACTGGCAGCCTGGCCTCCGTCAGTCTACCCCAGGACAGCTGTGGCTACATACATAGTTTACCACCATGGAGTATGGAGTGAATGAAAAATGGAATGTAAAGAGTCTTTGAGTGTCTAGAAAAGCACTGTATAAAAACCAATGCATTAAATGGTTCTAATAGGGACTCAAAATATCAATATTTCCCAAGCCTTAAACTCTTACACCATCAGTGAAATAGTCACCAAATCTGACAGCATGGTTTCAACAAACTTGTGCAACACATCAACCCCAGTACCGCCCACTGAAGTTTGAATGGCATCAGCCCAACATTAGACATTGCTTGAAAGCACAAAGCCTTATAATTCAAACAGTGCAAATCATTTTTAGGATACCAATACTACAACAAAACAGTTTCTAACCTTTTGTCATCTGTAGAAATACACCACACACATTGTATTGAACGTCCAACAAAAAAGTTGCAGGACAACGGGAACGCAGCAGACCAGCACATTGAACAGTAACTTTATGTGAATACAATCAGTTACACAGGAAGTATACACTTGAACAGGGAACTGATACAGGATAATGATAATCTATAAATGCTAATGCTACAAGACCCAGACAGACTTAAGCTTTTGAAAGCAGTTTTCTATTTAGTGAGGCAAGAAACTAACCAGGACTTGGTAATTTCAAGCTAGGAAAGTGAACAGGGCAGGCGAGAATCACGTACTCAGCATGATAAACAGTTCTACACTACACACATCTACATGGAGTAAACAGAGCTGACTGAACATGCTCAATAGTATACACAAGCACTACACAAACTAAGACCCAGCATGAGAGTGGAGCTAACTTAGCTGACAGCCTGAGGAGGAAGAGAGGGTGAGGGAACGCGGATGGAGGAGGCATCCTTGTGGCGTGGCTGGAATGGTGTCTCAGCAGGTGCAGGAGCCAGGTGGAGATTTCTGGGATGGAATACGGAAAAGGCCAGGCTGGATGTAGCTGGTCAACCAAAGGTTCAGACAGGATGCAGATGGAGCAGGCGGAGCTGGCCGTGAACTAAGGCACAGGAGACAACTGGTTAGAATACTAAATAACACACAGAGCGAGAGCAGAACAAAGGCCTGGGTTAAACCAACTGGAGCTGTTCAACAGTCCAGCATCACGTAGAGGTCTGAGCCTGACTTTTATGGCAGAGGTAGATGAGTTGCAGGTGGACCACTCCCCACCATGGATGTGCTCACTCAGGTGATTATCCAATAGCCTGCACCTGCTCGCATTCCACCTGAGGGAGAAGGAAAGGAGGGAGAAGGAAGGGGGAGGGAAAGGCTGCCATTAAGCAGAGCTGGAGGTGGAGGGCATGGCACAAAATGCTTCCAAACATTTAGCAAAAAGTCTGAATGTCCTGGGTTCTCAGTCAGAAAAAACAAAACAAGCTGTGCCATTTGTTCCTAAAAGACCCCAAATTCTCTTGGAAGTAGTAATCCAAACCTTGATGAACTTGCCCCCTCCTCCCTGTAGATGGACAACCTGCTGACCAACGCATGATGAATGATTGTACTTGCCACACGATGAACAACTACACACAGTGACTGGCTATATGGTGCTCGGCAGCAGAGCTCTCCTGACTTGACATCATTCACAACTTGCCTAATGGCTGGTTCAGATTTTCATCTGGGAATCTCATCAGTCACCAGGGCAGCGTATTCCTCCAGATTCACTAAAAAGATGAATGAATGAGTGGCTCAGAATCTGTTCACTGATGACAAATCACTGTTCACACATGAAACCAGACCCACAATAGCTCCATAGAACATATATGTGACAGGGACTGACACATCATTTTCTAGAACGCCAGGAAGACGGTGCAGCTCATTCAACCAATATTTATGATGTCAAACAATAACAATAACAACAGTATTTGTAAAAATATGTGACCATTCTATGATTTGGTGAACAAAAGCCTCCAACACAGGGCTCTTTCCCTCTCTTTTGTGGTACTTTAGGTAAGGGTCGATTCATTTCACAGCTGTCATTCTGTCCTTTCCCTCCTCCCAGTGAGAAGCCTCCTGGGGTGAGCTGCAACCTTGAGCCACTTTGGAGAGACGGAGACTTTGTCTGTCACCTTCAAACTCCACTTCCCACCATAGATATATATATGGGGCTACTGCTGCCCTTAGCCCTTCTTACTGCATTCAGGCCCAAGGGAGGGAATAACAAGCTGGGGAGTTGTTAGTAGGTAGGCTGATGTATTTCTAAGTGGTCTGTGAGGGTGTGTGGGCCACTCTGCTGGCAGAACTGTTATTGATCACTATCACTGAGTTGCCTCTGTACAGAGCTGCTACACCCACACAGGATAACGCATCATTATATATGAGCATGTTATAGTTGTGGTGGGATCGGTCCCCTCCTATGTAACTTTCACCTTCACTTCGGGTTCATGCAGCTGTACACTTCTGAAAGGACAGTTGTGTATTTTGTACTGCAGTGCAGTTGCCTTTGATAAAGTGTCAAGGGTGCAGAAAGCTTGAACAGAACAAGCTACGTCTAAAGTACAAACTGTATAGAACTGTTCCAAATGACCTCACGCAGGAGAAAAGCTAGCTGTCTAAGGTTAAAAATTTTCACCTAATTTTAAAATGATAAAAATGTACCTCTTTTCTCTTGGGAAAATAGTCATTTCTCTCCAGAGAAGACAAGCCAATTAGATAAGTTGTCCGAAATTGATGATTATTGGAGTGTAACATAGGTGTGGTGACATTTGTACAGTGCGAAAAGCAGTTATCTTAAGAGTGTGCTGTCTCGGGTGGAAAACTAAATGCCAACATCTCAGAATCTATTGCTTTCTTGATAGTTTCCATCCAAATCAGGTGTGAATTTTAGATACATTTTCACAGAACTTTCAAGATAAAATGTTAATTGGTGATGGGACTGCATCTTTGCAACTGCTAATAGGATAGTCTTTGCACTTGTCTTCCAAAATGTAAACAAATTTCGGCTAAAGCCCAGTGATGGCTGTGAGTACAAGCAGTGGTAAGCAGCAAAAATAAACTGTTAGCTAATAGTTAGTTCTGCATCATCCACTGTTCATAATGTAATCAATTTTAAGTGAAAAAAACAGTGCTCATGTCGTATGGTGTGCTCACGGTATCCATGGTAACATTATACTTAAGGCAGATAGTGACCTCTCAAGTATGGCATTCAGATCCACATCCTGTATTATGAGATATTGAGTCATTAAAACCACATAAGGTTTGAGAATACAGTTTGCTTGAGTACATTTGATACAAGTGGTACAAATGGGCACACAGTTTTGGACAGTCCTCTGCTAAAGACATTCATTGCATTGCACTCTTTGTACACACTCTCGCCCCTACACAGCTGGCCTGTCACTGTGCTTAACATTGTAATTTTCAGGTTGTCCATTTGGAAAAGTTATGAAATTGTCAGATGTAGCAACTTCAGTTCCAACATGGGAAACGTGTCAGGAGAAGCATCTTCACATGCACTTAGACAATCTGAGAAGCAGTTTGTTTTTAAACCTACTGAGGCCTTTAGTTAAGGATTTAAACTTACTGTTAACTTCTTTGGTGTATGCACCTTTTCAACCAAATACTGTTTGATTTATTTTCTTGGCAGTGTACAGCTAAGGTTTTATTATGACAGGCTGCTTTGAATGGGTTAAAGCAGCTCTTTTGTATGTTTTGTTCTGTCAAGGTAGAACTGCTCAAATTGGCAGGCAAACAAGGAAATGCAGAAATTGTGAACTGAAAGAAAACATTGACGGAGCCCTTATCTACAAGGCAACACAATAAAACGAAATAATTGGCTAACATGCCTCTTAATTCAACATGTTCTTTTGGAACTATTCATTTTGTTTATTCCAATCTCTTCAGCAAGTCTACTGGCCTTAGCAGAGACTCTTGTTAACATTTACCAAGTCAAACTTCCTGTACCAAACACCTGTAAGGATCTCTGCAAACATTGGATCCCAGATGGCCCACTGCAGAAGTAGAATAACCTCAAGCAACTGCTTAATATGAAATTTAAATGATCACTGCCAAGAAATTGGGCCATCACAGCAGCAAAACAGTCACAGTGGATTCTGCAGGAGAGAAAAACATATACACAGCTCATACGCAGTCATTTACACACGCCTCGCGCCCACATACTAGCACACACACACACACACACACACAGATCAATATTCATGACAGCCCGCAGCAAAAGTGTGCACTCATTGCCAGCTCGTATAACATGTATGAACTCAAACACCCCTTAACTATGCCTTACTCTTCATCACACAGTTGCAATGCGTCAGGGGGCTTGTTCACACTCACTGCTGATGGGATACACCACTGACTACACAACATGTCATCATGAAAACCTGTGAAAACCTGACTGTGTCTAAAACACCTCGTCTGACACTTCTTCCTCCTTATCATTGCTGTTCTCCAGTCAGGGCAGGCAAGGAGGGTCACATATTTTTTTTCATAAAACTGCCACTTGAGTATTTGGCAAGGTGTGAAAACAGTATCATGTTTACTGATGTAAGGACTTCCCATCCATATGTAAACCTTATGCAGTCCACTCTGGTTTTACGCAGCACAGTATCTTTGCTCAGACCTGTATGCTCTACAGCCACTCATACTAAATAAAAAGATCGAACTACAGTCAGAATTTAATATAGACCATAACAAAGACACAAGCTACAATGTAAACAAATGGACAAAAACAAATGTACCATTCAGTATAACATGTCTCACAAATCAACCCTATTTTAGGTCCTAATGGAAACTTCAATAGTCAAGTAACAGCATTGTGTATGAACTTGGAGCTCTGGTCATTGGTTCTTGGCTCTCTCCTTTGTGGCATCACCAGCCATTTTTGCCTTCCACATCGGCGTGTCCACAAGGATCCGCAAAGGTACATGTGAAATTTAGTCATCTTTTCAAGCCTGCAAGTGTCTGCACTAACCCCACGCCTCAGGAGTAACCACTGACAAGATGCCACAGCCCAACCACTGTAACTGTAACCAGCTGCCATGTCCTGGAAAAGGTACAAAGTCACAGCCTTTCAGAACCATCCATGGATGCCCTGTGTGTTTTTCTGCCTTTGATATGAGGGGTAATGTGACCGTCTGCAACAGAGCAGTATTGTTAAGTATTGTAGTATTGTATTGTACTACGAGTAAAAGCGTGTTCTCGTCCTCTTTCAAAGTCTGCACTTTGTAAACCATGAATTAGCCTTAACTAACTGCGAACTGAGAATTTAGAATGCTGGGACTTCCCTAAAGATATGTCCAGTGGAGAAACAAACGTTGGATTTTCAAAGTTGTGATAAGCAGAACTCTGGAAAGGGAAAAGAAAAAGGCATAATTTAAAAGTACAGCCCTCCTTCTCTCTCTTGTAATCCTCTCCTGCCACTGGAGCACAGACATACATATATATGCAGAAGCTTTAAACCTGCAGAAATAGTTATGAGGTAAAAGTAAGAATTTACTTTTTGCTTCACGCAGGATTCAGAGCCCATTTTCCTGAGAGAGATTCCTCCCTCTGACCTAGTGTGCTATCACATCCTTCTCTCACTGTGGTATTTCTTGTTGTTTATACTATTTTATATGTGCTGGCTGAAAAACCTTGTGATTGGCTACAATCTCCTATAGGGGCTAGATTTTCAAAAGCCTGAAAATGTAGACAAAAGAACAACATGCTGAAAGGTTCTTATGGATTTTTTGCCCACTGAAGTCACAAATACTGATTACCGCAGCAATAAGGGAGCTGGATGCACCACTGTCCCTCAGACTTACTGGCAATTCTTCTGGCAAAATGTCCTGACACCAGGACACCTCTGAAAACAGGACTGGCTTTTAATCTTTCCATTTTGAACTTTTTATCCACTGAGGTTTGATCTTAGTCTTAGATTTCAGTCTCTACCCTCTTGATGTCCTTGTTGAGTTGCAGTCTTATTCTCTCTAACATTACCATCTTAAACATAAAGCTATTGTGCCTGTAGATGCATACGCCACCTTGTGCCTTATGCAAGTTCCTGGCCTGGTTCCTGGTCGAAATGTCCTGCCAAAAATGTGACTTAAACGTTTGCGTCATTGCAGGAAATACACCAAGGACCTTTCAGTGTTGTAGCACATCCTGGATCCTCCTGATTTAAAGGTGAATCACATCTTTCTAATTTGAAGTTGCAGTAGCTTAGTCTCATTTATGACTCAAGCACATTAGTAACATTTATTAGGCCGTGGCTCAGGTGTTAGAGCGGGTTGTCCACTGATCGCAAGGTTGGCGGTTCGATCCCCGGCCCCTCCGGATGCTGAAGTGTCCTTGGGCAAGACACTGAACCCCAAGTTGCTCCCAATGGTAGATTAGCGCCTTGCATGGCAGCTCTGTTGCCATGTGTGTATGAATGGGTGAATGTGAAACACATAGTAAAGCACCTTGGATACCACTAAGGTAGAAAAAAATATATACAGTAAGTGCAGACCATTTACCATTTAAATACTGTGAGGGAAGCTTTATCATGGAAATATAGTTAACTTTTCTGTCACTCGGTTTGTCTTTCTCATATAATTGAGAACTGTAGCTATGCAGGTATAGCTGGCCTAAATAAGTTGTTAGAGAGTTTTCTGTTTCCTCTTTGGCTGCATGTGTGGTGCCCCTGGGATATGTTGTAGGCTCTCACACAGAGTGATTTTACACGCCGGAACAGATGGCTATTGGAGGACTTGTGCATGACAACTAGTCACTCTCTCCACTGTATCTTGTTCCACTCATGCCTCAGTGATCATGGGCGCCTGCAGTAGCTTATGAGCTAATCATCAGAGCAAAACACTGGACAGTGATCTAATTTAGGCTGTTGTTGGGTAACAAAAGCCTGCAGGAAACAAAGACAGCCAGAGAGAGTGACTGGAGGCTTAATTCATGGATTGCGCACATCTTGGCAAAAGATAATGGCAACATCTGTTCACTTCCTCACTATCACGGCGTGTTGCATTCAAGTTTCATCAGTGAATTCCAAAGAATTGCCATTTTAAGTTGTTAAGGATAATATAAAATGGCAACAGCATACTTTCTAACGGTGGTATTCAGTGAAAAACAGCCAACATCAGAGCAAACAACAGATACATTTCCTCAGTATTGTGAAAATCGACCTAAGAGACTGGATACATTTCTCTTGAGATTCTGATCAGTTCCTCATGTTTCCCCTTTGTTCAGTGTTGGCCAGTACCCTGAAAACGCAGACAAAAGAACCAGAAGAGGTCGGTGGAACACAGACAAAATTAATAAGCCGTCAGAGGTCGATGTATAAGCTATGCACTTGCCCCCTAAGCACAAGGAGGCATTTGTCTCATCCCCTCCTTCTGTGTGATCTCTTAATGACAATGGAACAGGCCTGCAAGAATTCAAGCAATTTTCTAAATTGATTTTCTCCTCGGACGATTTACTTTGCCGTTAGAGCGTCATTCATAACTTTGCAGGAGACCTAACACAAGCCTCTCTGTGGGAGTCTGTATGTTTGTAGCAGTGTGAACGGCATGTCTTGGCAGTAAAACGAGAGCTTATTCCCACCACTTCTGTGGGTTTTTTTCACTGTAGACTTTTCTGTGGAGTGTGCTCTGAAATCACATCAGCAGAAATACGCCTCTAACTGCATCTTCAACGCTGCGACATCACAGCATGGGAGGGGTTTCGAGGTTGAACTTGAAACATGCTGGATGTGGCTGGGGCTAGATTGCTTTCTGCATCCTTTACAACAATAGCGTATGACATTGCCATAACTCCTCCAACCTTTATATTATGTACAACATGACATGGTAACATGGTACAGTATGTGTGTGTGCATGTATAGGTATGTGTCTACACATGAACAGTGTGTCTGCGCTGCTTTGCACTGGCACAAGGGGGTCTAGTCTAATGTGCATTCAGAAACTAGCTGAGAATAGCTGCCCAAACATGAAGACAAATGGGGTGCAATAGGACCAGGCTGGCAGGCTGCGCTGACGGCTGGGCCGCTCGATAAAATGAAAGATGAGGAGATGCTGTTCAATAAAGCCGCCGGGTCCTGCCAGGCTACTATCTCCCCACAGAGATTGCCAGAGATGAAGAGAGAGAGAGAGAGAGAGAGAGAGAGAGAGGTATGGACGTGTGAGGTGAAAGAGAGGAGAGGGGAAAGAGTGATTGCATGAAGAAAAAGGTGAGAAGAACGTGAGAGAGGCTGTGAGTGGTTTGCAGTACGGATAGAGAAAGACAGGAGAGATCCTATACGTGTGGGAAAAGAGGCAGAGAATTACAACTCTGGTTCTGTATCACTATCATCTCTCCATAGCACACCTCTTGGAGCAGGAGACACCTATGACAGATTAAGCTCTACCGATTTCATTTTACATCTCTATATGATAACTGGAGGGAAGGATTTGGTTGTGGTCATCAGTAGCTCAACCAGACTGACAGCACTAACACCAGGCTCAGCTCAATATCTGTTCCCTGAGCTGTCACACGATCTGCAGGGTTTTGTGCTCGCTCTGCCCCCATAAACCTGTTTATTGAATTTCGATGGCAAGCATAAAGTTGTTGTTTTTTGTTTTAGTTTGTTCTTGATGCTTGTCAGACCCTAGAGATAGGAAGTACAATGAAGGAGAAACAGAAGAGAGGCTTCCAGGGAACTATATGCAACTCTCAGGCTCTGCTGGCTGAAGGGCTTTCCTTATAAATGCAGTGTTTTGGCTCTGGTTAGCCAGGTGTAATTAGGGTTAAATCCCAGGCTGTCAGTCAGCTTGTCATTTATGGCCACTAAAGGGGCCATCTCTGGTGCTGAGGAGCGCAGGTCTGCCACTCCAATCAGCTTTATGATGCTGGGGCCTGTCAGATAAGCAGGGGCCAGGCAGAGGGACATAATGTGTAGAGGAGAGGAAGGATGATCTGTTCTTTCATTGAGCCAATCAATGAGGGATGGAGGATGCAGTGTCACACAGCTATGAAAACATCCAGTATTGTCAAAGAACAGAATTGACTGAGTATTAAATCCAATGTGATGGGTAATTCTAGGAATTACAAATGCCAATGTTAATTGACCGTATTTACGAGAGCACTGTTTACTGTATAGTCAAACTACAGGTCAACTTCTCTCAGTAAGGATGTGTTGCACTCAGTGGCAGGCGCATTTGTAAAATTCACCCGACCCATTGCATACCCTGTTTTTTATTGTTTTGGCTTATATAAACTGTCTGAGAAGTAAGGTCAAGAATGTGATAACTTCAGTGGAAGAATTGTATTAGTTTACTGACTTTCTCCTGCACAACTGCCATCAGTAATTGTAATGATAGTTTGGGAGTGTAACCCACTGGTAACAGCTTGTACTTTTTCCTCCAGTTGTTTTTTTTTTCTTGGATTGTTTGTGTTATTTGAACAATGTTATGATTTGGTCTGCTTTTTATACAGTTTGGGCAGTTCCTTCTGACAAAAAGTTAGACTACACTCTAATAACTACTTCGCTCAGCATGTTTCAGTTTGACACTATTTTACTATTTTTACAGGGGGTGGGGGGGTGTCAGTGTCAGTGTCAGAGAAGTGCAGACACAGCCAAGTACTCCTGACTGCAGTGTGCAGTTCAGGGCGGAGCTCAACGTTGCTCAACATCAGCATGCTATTGGCTGAATCTAACATTTGACTCCGCCCACGGGGACATTGCCTGCATGTATAAACGAGCGCAGTCTTATGCTCTTAGCATAGTCACAAACCTGCATTTGACCCTGTATGTGGTTCCACTCTGAATTGCAGTAGATACACACATTCCTGAAGGGTTAGGGTTAGATTGCCAACAACTGTTGCAAAATGAAGTAAAGTTGTATGTAATAAGACTGAACGCAATTAATTTATGGAACGTTGAGATGGGTGGAGTCAAACGTTGAGCTCCGCCCCAAACTGCACACTGCAGTCAGGGGCTTCTCAACACAGACTATCAGACAAATGGGTGGAGTGTTCAACAGAAGGTTTAAGAACAGGAAACACCACCCAAGAATAATGAACTAAAACACCAGGGAATGCTGAAACCAAACCCAATACAAACAATCAAAACCTACAAAAACCCATAAGTCTCAAAACTAAGAACAGAAGGAACTAATCTAAACAAACTCACAAATTATAATGAACACTACAAACTTACAAAACTCAAAATATTAAAACACAGACTAGATGAATAACTAATACATAGAAACAATATGTAAAACCTACTGGAGCCCACAAGACTGAAAACTAAGAACAGTGGAGAAAAATCTAAACAAACTCACAAAATACAACTAAAGGCAAATGACCAAGATAAACAAAAAGCCAGGCAGGAGGAAAAGCAGGAACCAGCAGGGAACTGTGAAGCATCGTCGACGGTCTGTCGTTGTGTAACTGAAAACACTGAGCTTTTACGGCAGCTGATGATTAGGATCAGGTGAGCTGCTGCCAGCAGCTGCTACAAATGCAGCAATCAAGCTGCAGGCAGAGCTGGGGTGAGTGAGAGGGAGAGAGTGAAGACAGAAAAGAGGGAGACAAGCAGGGACTGGAGCAGGAATCACGACACAAGTGATGTTTCAGTTTACAACTAGAGCAGTACCTACTCTGGAACCTGAAGCACTGCTGTGCAGGTCTCAGTGTTGATTGGTTAAACTCAGAGAGGACAACAACCAACATTTTTTTTCTGCCCTCTTGATGTTCTCATTGAGTAGCAGTTATCTCCTCTCTAACATCGCTCTGAGTAATGTAAAATTCACCATACTGGCTAACATACCAAACCCCCCATTGTTCTAATTCCTACAACAGAACACACATACACACATGAGAGCATTACCTGCTCATGGAAGTGGAGATGTGGTAGTAACTACTATATATACACTCTGCAGTCAGATCTGTTGTACACCTCAATGGAAATAGAATCACTGAAAGGGCTATTTACAGGCCATTCCTTTAAACTTTTACACCTGCCCAGAGTTTCTGCAGTGGAAAGTCGCCTATCGACCCAAAACATTACAACCACCTAGGGATAAAACATGTAACACCACCTTGTAACGACAGCGCAAACCACAGTCTGCAATATCAAGTATTAGACAGTAAGTATAAGGAGGTTCTCTTAGTCCATGTGTTGGTTGTGTATGAAATGAATGACAGTAAAAACCTAAAGACTTAGACAAAGGCCAAACTGTTACAGCCAGGCTACTAGAAAAGAGCATTTCTGAACCAGACAGGCTTCCAGTTAGCTATGGAGAGTCCATACTGAGCCTGATCCAAGGAGAGACTAACTATGAAATACTGACAGGGTGTTGGATGTGCTGAAACAAGTCTGATCCAGGGCGGCTCTAACCTACAGTTTCCAGGACTGAAAGGATCTACTGCCAACAGCATGGGGCCTATATGGAAAGCTCTTTTAACAATTTAGAGTTTGACTGGATATGCACTGCAGATATCAAAAATGCAATTACTTCTAGTCAGAAACACCACTTCAGATATCTACAATGCCATTCTACCAATCCACAAGTGTCAATTGTCTTTTAGATATCTCCATTTGCCTTAATGCTTCTAGGACAAATGACATCTCTCTTTCCATTCATATATATGGGTTTCTCATTACAAACATCTACAACCTGACAGGTCAAAACATGTTGTAGATATCTCAGACTGGAATTCTGACTAATCAAAATGTAACTGCAGATCTGTAGTTACCTCAGAAACTACATCAGAAAGGCACTCAAATGCAGAAGCAGCTTACTTTTCAAATATACGATTGTACTGCAACCATAATTACATATAGCAGGCCATTTCACTACCATACCAGAGCAGCCTTCTAGTAAATTTTGACCTCTAGTCTCGAATAAATGAAGCTCTCATTCTCCACAAACTTCTTGCTGATGATCTTTCTCTATTTTCTTCCTCTCATTTTCTAACAGTCTCCTCCACCACGGCAGCTACCATTACTTCTGCTAGCTCTGTTTCAATGCTTTCCTCGGCCAATATCCAGGGGTGGAAGCCAAAAAAATGCGACAATCTGAAAATGACAGAGCCCTCCTTCTGCAGGTCCTCTTTGCTCTGAGCCCCTCCCACCATTCAGACACTTAGTGCTTCATATGCAGTTTGAACCAGGAGTGAATATCCTCTATTTAAAAAAAACTTGATTGGGACATGGGCTGCACAGTGGCTCGGTGGTTAGCAGCGTTGCCTCACAGCTAGAAGATCCCCGGTTCGCGTCCCGGTTAGGACGCCTGGGATCTTTCTGTGTGGAGTTTGCATATTCTCCCTGTGCATGCGTGGGTTCTCACTGGGTTCTCCGGCTTCCTCAATCAGTCCATAAACATGCTGGGGTTGATTATTCTAAATTGTTTGTAGGTGTGAATGAAAGTGTGCTTGGTTGTCTCTATATGTAGCCCTGTGATAGACTGGTGACCTGTCCAGGGTGTCCCCTGCCTTCACCGTGAGTCGACTGGGATGGGCTCCAGTCCCCCCGTGACCCTACAGAGGATTAAGTGGTGTATAGATAATGGATGGATGGATGATTGGGACATCCCTAAAAGCAGCATTGATTATTTACAACACTTAAAGAAAATAAAGTTTTGGGTGCCCTGATAGCCTAGTGGTTATGTCGCGTGACCCACATGCAGAGGCGTAGAGACTATGACGTGTTCAAGTCTGACCTCGGCCATTTATCGCATGTCCTTCCCCACTCTCTCCTGTTTCCTAATCTATCCACTATCCTGTCCAATAAAGGCATGAAGAGCCCAAAAATATATCTTTAAAAAAAGGAAATAAAGTTTTGTTATCACATTTTGCATTCATCTCAAATCTATTGGTGCTGAAAAATTACCTGAGTGCGACATTTTAGAATCCACAACTTTGTGTTTCCCAAATATACACAGAAATCTGTGAATATTCAGTATTGTGTTGTGAGGTTAGGGCTGTTCTGCTGCCACTGGAACTGCGGCTTTATACTATAAGTAAATGTAATAATGAAGAAGGAGTATTACCTCCATGTTTTTCAGGAAAACCTAAAATCATCAGTCATAAGGTGGAGTCTTGTTCCATTCCAAGTCTATAGTGGGTTACTTTAAACAGAAAAACCTGGAGATGAAGGATGAGGCTGCTGGGTAGGGAGAGCCAGTGAGAGATTCCAGCTCAAACGCCAGTGATGATGAAAGTGCAGACAGGAAGAGCAGAGCCAACGGCCTTCAACCACAACGCTGTATGTGTATTGTGAGAAATGTGGCCTGTCCTTTGCAGACAGCTCTAACCTTGTTACCAGGGTCAACACAGTTTTAGTATGAAGCTTTGAAGTAGCCCAGTTGACAGCAAGAACCACAAAACTGGCAGAGACCGACATGTAAACTCAACCAGTTTGAAATACTCTCAACATTTAGGTGAGATTAATGAAAATGAAATGACCAGTAAGTTCAACACTGCCTATAGCTGCTTTTCACAAATGTTAAATCCCAGAACACACTGATGTAGTCATGTTTGCATAAAAATGTCAAGCAGAATGGAAGCAAGCTTTTGAAATGAAATGAGAAAAAAAAAAGAAAAAGAAAAGGAGAACTGGTTCCTGCTATGGAGCCAATAAACTAGGCTGCTTAGCGTCATCAGGAGCAGGAGAAACTGGAACCAAAACCAGTTGCTTTCCCAGTGCTACAAAGTCTTGAACAAGAAGAAGAAATAAACAAAACATTGGCCATATATGAAAGAAAAATGGAAAGAAGTCCTCAGGAGTTATTTTCTGTCAATAAAGTTATCACTGTTTTATCATTACAGCTGGTATTGGACATGCTTCATGCTGTCTGGGGTTGAAGACATGGAACAAAGCTCAAACAGCTGATCTGTCATGTGACTTAAGTGTTTGCTGGGTCAAAAAAACACCTTGTTTTGTGTGACCGTAAAAACTTTTTTGCAAAATTACGGACATTTTTATTTTTATTTTTCCATTTTCACTAACTTTAAATGCGAATAGAAATATGTTTCATTGCACTGTTTGAACACCGAGTACAGGGGACTCAGCTTGGTGCAGCAAACTGTCAAAACCAAATGCCACTACTCAAAATATAATGCTGTCATTATTCTGGACAACAAAATACTTGTAAAAGCTAGTGGTATCTGTCAAAATGAGTGCACACGTATGATCTCATAAAATTTTCATTATTATAACTGGGGTTTTGAATTTATCTAACTGTTAAAATTAATAATTTAGGCAACTTGGTTGATATGGCCAATCAGCGATTCTATTTTATTTTTCCATTCTCTTTAGGCATACAGTTGATTTTCAGGGCATTGCAGCAACATTTTTAATAAAACCTTTTACTCTTTGATCTGCAAACTCTTTCAAAAAACAAGACAAGCACAGTGTGATGAAGAAAATCACTCACTTTCTACCTGGTTTAACTCAGCCTTTACATCCAAAGCACAAGCTGTGTCCTGAGATCTCTTATGCACCCCAGCAACGCAAGTGTCACAGCTCTCTTCAATGGGGAAAAACACAGCAACCTGATAATCTTCGGCTGCCCTCACCCTGAACCTCGTCAGATGTTCTGCCACAAGGTTCACAGCTGAAAGAAAAACGAACAGATAGGAAATCATTATATGAGAGGCAGGGGGAGAAACTAGCCAACGGCTTTCCCTCTAATGATGGGTTTCCCACCAGCTCAAGCGGCCAACATCTTCAGCAGGTCCTCCTCATGATGGTAAAAGTCTGATTCTTCACCAGCGGCACAAGTTAATTAGGCAAATGCCATGTGTTCCTGAGATCCGGCAGACAACAGTCTGGCCCACCCACTGCGAAATAATATTGTTAACCGATCAAAATGGCTGACCTCATTAATTTCTCCAGACGTCTCCTGTCGTCAGCTCCAGGTTGTGGCTGGCTGCTTCACATTTTACTCTTTTTCCCCCCTAATAAGGTGCAGAGGTACCAGCAGAAAAGAAATCCAGAAACTTGTGATATGTGACCTCCAAGTGTCACATCCAATGTTACCCTTTTCACCATGTGTACTTTCACTCTGTCAAGACTTATTGTCTGTTGCTATTCTTTGCTGTAAGTAGCCACATGCCATAAAACTGTCAAAAATATACACACAGCAACTTAAATGATCAGTTTTGGTGACTTTGTGTGAATTCATATGTATCAAATTTTCTTAGTGGCATGACCTCTTACCTTCTTGTGAGACATGATTTATGACAGCTGCTGGCTCCTATAAGCCATTTTATTTGATACATTCATTAGACTCAAACACTACAATGGGAAAGTCTAAAGAGCTGAGTGGAGATCTGAAGAAGCAAATCACTGACTTGAACATGTCAGGAAAGTCAGTTGGAGCCATTTCAAAGATGCTTCAGATCCCAGAATCATCTGTCCAAACAACTGTTTCTAAGTATAAAGTGCATGGTACAGCTGTGTCAGTGCCACGATCAAAAGGAAAGCACAAGCTATCCCCTGCTGCTGAGAGACAATGAGTCAGGATGGTCAACAGTCAAGCAAGAATCACAGGTCTGCAGTGAAGTAGAAGCTACTGGAACTAAGGTGTCAGTGTCAGTCAAGTGTGTTTTACATCGCCGTGGGCTGAGAGGCTGCTGTGAAAGCAAAAAGGCCTTCCTCTAAAAGCAGCACCTTAAAGCTCGACCGAAGTTTGCTGCTGATGTTAGGATTCCTGCTCCAGCCCGTGCTTTCCCCTCTCTCTCCCTGATTCTCCCACACTCTGCCTCACTCCATCAGCTCAGCCGTGGCTGCCTGTGCCCTGATTACTGATTCGAGGCAGCTGCGGCAAGCAGCCCACCTGGACATGATTACACACCTTAAATACTCAAGCCACTCACTCACCCGCCGCCAGATCATAGAACTATGTACCTGTTCCCTGCTGGACTCTGCCCTGTCCCCCACCGGTTCCCTGTTTGCCTGCCTGCTTCACTCGGACTGCCATCACCCAAACTCCCAGCCCGCATATCCTGGATCCTGCCTGTCCCTTTTGTTATTTAGGTTGTGTGAGTAATCCTGTTTTGTTTGTAGTTATTTAGTTTGTTCTCACAGGTTTTCTGTTGTTCCCATTCTGTTTGTTAGTTAGTTATTCTTTGGTTTTTGTAGTTTGGTCTTGTTGGGTATCAAGCCTGGTTTCTACATTCTGTTCTCCTCCAGTTAGTTTTCCCCCACTGTGTTGTTTTTTAGTCTGTAGTTTTGTTCTGTTGATTTGGTTTAATTTAATTGTCTGTGGTTTTCTTAAGTTTTTCTGCTGTCGTTAGTTTAGTTATTTAGATTCATATTCTGTTTAGGCTTCAGTTTAGTCTAGTTTCTGTTTTCCCTTTTGTAGTCTAGTTAGTGTTTGAGTTTTTGGGTTCCTCCTGTATTGGAGTGGGTTCTGGTTTTGTACCTTCCCCCATGTTATGTTGGTCCTTGTCCGGTTTAAATAAATTGTTCCTTTGAGAAATCTGCCTAAGCCTGTTCCGTGTCCGCAGTTGGGTTCTCCCCCGCACCCTAACAGTATGATCTGGCCACAACTGAACCCAGCGGACACAAAAGCTAGATCTGCCCGGTTACTAGACTCCTCTGTTGGTCCTTTTGAAGATGAGGACTCATATTTTTATTTGGACTATCTTATTCAGGCATATGAACAATGGAAGATGACCAAAGACACTCCCCTTGGCAGAATTTATTTGTCCATGGCACGTATTAAAGCTGCCCAAAGACCGAGGCTCCAGGCAGAACTACCAAGATTTATTTTGAACTTTCTTAGCACTCCCAGCCCCGCGTCCACACCACCCAGTATGCCCTCTGACTCTGCTTCCCCAGGGGCCCCAGAGCCCCTATCAGAAGTTGACAGGAGATCTCCCTTCTGGGGAACCCGCTTGGCGATTAAACCTGCACTCCAGCACCCCAAGGACCCACCTTCAGGAAAGTGTTCCAGAAGGAGGCGTGGTTCCAAGGGACGCCGGAGCTCGCCGCTCCCCAGCGCCCAGACCTCGCCGCTCCCCAGCGCCCAGACCTCGCCGCTCCCCAGCGCCCAGACCTCGCCGCTCCCCAGCGCCCAGACCTCGCCGCTCCCCAGCGCCCAGACCTCGCCGCTCCCCAGCGCCGCGGAGGTCCAGCTGCCGAGCGCCGCGGAGGTCCAGCTGCCGAGCGCCGCGGAGGTCCAGCTGCCGAGCGCCGCGGAGGTCCAGCTGCCGAGCGCCGCGGAGGTCCAGCTGCCGAGCGCCGCGGAGGTCCAGCTGCCGAGCACCGCGGAGGTCCAGCTGCCGAGCGCCTGCATCCTGGCCATTCCTGAGGGGGTCGATGTCGCCTCTCTGCCTGGTCCGGTTCCTGTTCCCGAGGGGGTCGCTGACGCCTCTCCAGATCCCGATCCTGGTCCGGTTCCTGTTCCCGAGGGGGTCGCTGACGCCTCTCCAGATCCCGATCCTGGTCCGGTTCCTGTTCCCGAGGGGGTCGACGACGCCTCTCCAGATCCCGATCCTGTTCCGGTTCCTGTTCCCGAGGGGGTCGACGACGCCTCTCCAGATCCCGATCCTGGTCCGGTTCCTGTTCCCGAGGGGGTCGACGACGCCTCTCCAGATCCCGATCCTGTTCCGGTTCCTGTTCCCGAGGGGGTCGACGACGCCTCTCCAGATCCCGATCCTGGTCCGGTTCCTGTTCCCGAGGGGGTCGACGACGCCTCTCCAGATCCCGATCCTGGTCCGGTTCCTGTTCCCGAGGGGGTCGACGACGCCTCTCCAGATCCCGATCCTGTTCCGGTTCCTGTTCCCGAGGGGGTCGACGACGCCTCTCCAGATCCCGATCCTGGTCCGGTTCCTGTTCCCGAGGGGGTCGACGACGCCTCTCCAGATCCCGATCCTGGTCCGGTTCCTGTTCCCGAGGGGGTCGACGACGCTGCCTCACCTGATCCGGTTTCCGAGGGGGTCGACGACGCTGCCTCACCTGATCCGGTTTCCGAGGGGGTCGACGACGCTGCCTCACCTGATCCGGTTTCCGAGGGGGTCGACGACGCTGCCTCACCTGATCCGGTTTCCGAGGGGGTCGACGACGCTGCCTCACCTGATCCGGTTTCCGAGGGGGTCGACGACGCTGCCTCACCTGATCCGGTTTCCGAAGGGGTCGGCGACGCCGCCTCACCTGATCCGGTTTCCGAGGGGGTCGACGCCGCCGCCTCACCTGATCCGGTTTCCGAGGGGGTCGACGACGCCGCCTCACCTGATCCGGTTCCTGATCCTGTTCCCAGTTCCGAGCGGGTCGTCGACGCCGTCTCCTCTGATCCTGTTCCTGATCCTGTTCCCAGTTCCGAGCGGGTCGTCGACGCCGTCTCCTCTGATCCGGTTCCTGATCCTGTTCCCAGTTCCGAGCGGGTCGTTGACGCCGTCTCCTCTGATCCGGTTCCTGATCCTGTTCCCAGTTCCGAGCGGGTCGTCGACGCCGTCTCCTCTGATCCTGTTCCTGTTCCCGAGCGGGTCGTCGACGCCGTCTCCTCTGATCCTGTTCCTGTTCCCGAGCGGGTCGGCGACGCCGTCTCCTCTGATCCTGTTCCTGTTCCCGAGCGGGTCGTCGACGCCGTCTCCTCTGATCCTGTTCCTGTTCCCGAGCGGGTCGTCGACGCCGTCTCCTCTGATCCTGTTCCTGTTCCCGAGTGGGTCGTCGACGCCGTCTCCTCTGATCCTGTTCCTGTTCCCGAGCGGGTCGTCGACGCCGTCTCACCGGCTGCTGTTCCCGAGGGGCCCGACGCCGTCTCACCGGCTGCTGTTCCCGAGGGGCCCGACGCCGCCTCACCGGCTGCTGTTCCCGAGGGGCCCGACGCCGCCTCACCGGCTGCTGTTCCCGAGGGGCCCGATGCCGCCTCACCGGCTGCTGT